>JAWNBB010008469.1:0-11590 GCA_036325645.1 Balantidium ctenopharyngodoni
AATCCCCAATCCCCAATCCCCATTTCTAAACAATATCACCACCCCAACCCCCTCACACCCTTGATACTCAAACATAATCCTTTTATTATTAAATATCTTTACTTTTTAAGTTAGTTCACTTAACAGTATTTAATTAACTATTCCCAATTCCCTAATCCGCATCGATTTCATTGCAATTTCATATCGCGTAATTCATCATCGTCTCAAATATCTCCTGAGTGGTATACTCAGGTATCTTCAATTTAAAGAAGCAAGTCGAGGCGTGTGGGTACGTCGTGTCAGCGTTTGAACAGTAAATTTTCGAAATATAATGATTAATCGTTGATCAATTATCAGAGCTTCATCTTGTTCTTCCCCAAACGAATCTTCAGTACAGCGCCTGATGCTCCGGACTCAGTTCCGATCACCACTTCCAAAACCAAACCACCTGTTGAGACGATTCCACATACCCTTCGTAAAGTGTTTTCAACTTGAGAAACTCAATATCCAACTTATATTCACCACAAATCAGAACCTCCAATTGCTTCCATGTCAGTATCTGAAGGTACGATTTATCAATTACCTCGTTTCAACCTTTTTTTATTTCTTCCGTCGGTTTCGCAATTTCGTTGATTTTCGCGGCTTTCGCCAAGGAAATGAACTGCTTCAAATTCCCAAGCGTCACCTTCTTATTACACCCGTCAGGGATGAGTTCGATTTCTTTCCCGTTTCAATTTTGAATTGTGAAGTTCAAGTCGAAGGAATTGTTAAAGTCCTCCTCATTTGCAATCGTGGCTTTGTTGCTGCTTAATTCGTCTCAGTCTTGGATGAGTTTATAAAACAAACAGTCGATTGTTTCGAAGTGGTAGAAATGGATACCATGGCCGAGGAGGTAATCCCAAATGATCGGGTGAAGATTTAAATTCAGAAGTTCCTTCGTTGATATTGAACTTGCCATTAACTTCCCTAAAAATTGTCACACTGAACAATACTTCTCCGTTCACTGGATATTCGGGTTGATGATGTACTTATCGCGTCAGTTGCCGACGTCGTTCTTATTGTTCGGTGTTTTAATAAACAGGTCAAGAGATGGGCTTTGAAGCTCTTCGCATATCCCGGATATGACTTCATGGTACGGACCGCCTTGATCAGTGGCTCTTTCATCGACTAAATATGCGAGGAATAATCGCGTGTTCCGATTCATAAAAAATTTCGGACTTTCAAGTGTGTGTCATTCTTTATACACCTGCGAGAAAATCGTTTTTTCGAACTCCGTGTCCGGTTCGTTCTTGTCCTTGAACGAAAGCGCGTTGAAACGATTAATATAAATACCGCCGAAGCTCTGGTTGTAACGGTGTATTTTGGCTCATCCGTCGTTGAATTTTTTTCACCGGTTTTCCGCGGACAGGAAGTCGAGATTCTCCAAAATAGCGAGTTGTAAAAACGTTTTATCGATGCACTTGGTATTACGTTCAATGAAACACGGGAGTTGCGTGTTGATGATTCGTATTTTCTTAGATAGATATGTGTAAATGATATCGTTTGTTACCTGCGATGAGTCGGGGGTTATCACTTTAGTGATGTATCTCTTTGTCGAGCTTCATGAATTAAGGAATTCGATAATGTCTTCACATGTTCCTCCGGATGGATTTTGCTTTCCTTCCTTCGCCTTTTCACTCAACTGCAAGTTATAATCTTCACTTCATTCTAGGAATTCTTGGGTGATGTTCTTGGTTCAGCTTTTAAATATCGCGATAAATTGATTCAGTTGCGGGCTATTATAGAAGCTAATGCTTATCGCAGAAGGTGTTTTCGTTTCTTGTATTGAAATCTCGTATTCAATGTTGCCACTGTCTTTACTCCCTGCCTGAATCGCCGAGAGGAGGGGTTTCACCCCTTGACATCAAACGAAACATTTATTCCAGGAAATCCCGAATTTTATCGGGTATCACTCGCTTCTGTTCTGTTCGAAAAACTCAATTTTATTAAAATTACTTTTGTTGTCTTTCGTCCCTCCGATAGCGCTGCTCATCACATCTTTTCCAATGTAAACATTTCTCCTGAACACTCCAGTGTCATCCCGTTCTCGTACTAGTCAAAGCGTATGAATTTTGCTTATTTCGATATCTTCGACAATGTATTCATTATTAATCGGTCACTTCACTTGCATTGCCGTGAACACATTTTCTCCATCGTTCCCGCCTGGTACTTTCGGGGTTTTCCTGTAACCGAAAATAAACAACGCACCGTTCTTAGCTAACGCAACCGACGATTTATCGCAAGCTTTTACCATTTTGAACTCGATGTCTTCCACGTCCTTCATTTTACGTATTACACTTGTGTACGTTGAACTCAGGGCGACATCCCAACCGAATTGACATAAATCTTTGTTTCCAACGCTGTATAAATTGTGCTTTTTCTTGTTGTTTTCAATAATGAAAAGGTAGTACAGCTCCCCAATGGCGCAAGAAATGAATTTGTTATTTTCTGGGATGTTTATCCTTGTCCATGTTTTGACGACGCTTCATAAATTGGATCCGATTTGGAATTTGGAGTTGTCTCCAATGGCGTAGCCACTTCCGGTGGTTGTAATTATGAAGGAGTTCTTCTCGCTGAGATAGATGTTTTTAATCTTCTCTTTGTCGAGTAGTATCGGGGGTTCGAGAATGGAAGGTTTTGTTTTATCGGTTCATATTGGGGCGGTTCACGTTGGGTCGTTACGAGCGATGTCGTAGATGATGTTATTGTTGCGGATTAGTAATGTGCCTTTATTCGTGCTTGGAGTTGCGAAAGGAGAAGCAGGTGTCGTATTTGGGTTTGTCACGGGGGTGTTTGATTCCGCCGGTGTTCCACTGGTGTTTATCGTGTGTTCACTGTTTGAAATGCCATTGTCTTCCGAATGCAGCGCAGCACAGAACGTGTTTTCGAACGAATAAAGTTTGTGTTTCACCTCATCTCAACACAGGCAATTATAGTAACTCGCGCCGAAATCCCAACTTGACTTCTCGATATCAATCGGCTTAGTTTTCGGGGAGGACAGGCCTCAGAAAATCGGACTGCTTTCTGATGTTCTGTCGCAATTACAATCGAATACGTACAACGGTATATGATCTGCCTTCAACGGGATACAGTATAACCTCGTGCAGATACCGGGAACGACTATCTCATATGAACAATCCGAGTTTCAATCCGACACATTTATTATCGCCTCAATGTTTCACGCCTCGTTGTTCCTGGTGTAAACAATGAACTTCGTATTCACATTCTCTTCATTCACATTTTTAAACTTTATCTTTATGCGCTTACTTCCGCTATCTCCTTTGATATCATACCCCTCTTCCGTTCCTAGTTTTCCCTGGAACTGTTTCACATTTCAATGCTTCACGATATCATCATCTTTGGTTCACACCTCGATCACCCCACTGAAATGCGCGATTTGCGCAAGGAGTTCATTGTAATCATTCCCTTGATACTTGTTATTCACCTTCAATAATAAATTCGTTTTGTAAAATCACATCATTTGGGAGTTGTCCTCTAAAAACTCGTGGATTCACCCCGGGGCGTTCCTCGTATACGCAAGGAAGAACTGAATATTCAGATAAATATACACAAATTCAAGTCAATTCGTTTGATTCCTTGGGATGGCATCCTTGGCCTCGAAGCTCGGGAAGTAAATCTCATTCAATTTAATTAAATCCTTGATCAAATGATTGATGTTACTGTGCTTCATCATGTACTCTTCGTATATTTCGTAATTGTTTTTCTTCAGTTTTCACGTGTCGTATACTTCGGTGATCACCGACTTGTAAATCTCAGAAATAAACGATTTCACTTTCACGCATCACGGGTAGGAACATATCGAGGAGAAAAGGATTTTTAATAGACTGATGTACTCGTCTTTCAGTTCGGGACCGAACGGAATTCCGAGTTTGATGAAGTACAACAAATTTTCTCATATTCAGTAAACATTCTGGAATTCGATGTCGTAAAGGTACGAGCTTTCGTTGATGTTATGTGTATAATACGGGATGATTCATTTCAGATACGCGCTGAACTCCTTTTTCATGTTGGTGATTTTGTTAATTTCCAACGAGAAGAACGTGAGGAACTGCTTCAGGATATGGCGTGTGACCTCGGTGTTGTTGGTTCAATAGTTCATGAATGTCTTGATAAGGGATTGAACATCGAAGGAAAGGAGATTTCCGACGGATTTGTTAATGTAGAACTCGAAATGTAATAAATAGAAATTGTTTAATATCAGCGTGTTTTGCTGGTTTACTTCGGCCTCGATGTTGAGTCAGTCGTTTATCGAGATCTTATCCGCCATTCATAATGAAAATAATATTCGGCGGGACGCTCAATGGATGACGTGGTTGTAGGTTCGATTGGATTTGAAACGTATTTTATTAGTCATTTCAGTGAAGAATTCCAATTTTTCGTCCACGGCTGCCTCGATGTCGTTGCGGTTCGATCCATCGAAATTGGAGTTTTCTTCACCGAATCATGATTCAAAGTAGTTGAAATCGTCTGTTTCTGTATTTGGGTTTGAGTTGCTTTTCGTGTAGTCTTGCGGGAGAGGGAGAAGGTTGGAGATGAAGTTAGAGTAAAGGGAATAATGTTTTTCTTTGCTTCCGTTGAAAAATATTTCGAGAATTTCCTTTGGAATTTCTTTATGTTCAACGATTGGTATTGATAACGTGGAGATATCCCTACCGTTCAAGTCGATTTTCGAGCAGAGTATTCCTTTGATTTCAGTAGCGTTATCCGTGATTGTATCGAGTAAATCGTTGGTTCAGGTATCAACAACGGCGAATGAATTCGGTTTGATAATGTTATTAATCGGATTGCTAAGGCAAGAGACATGGACATCACGACAATAATTATGAGTCGTCGTTTCCACTGTGTACAGGGTATGATCGTGTGAAATCGTGAAACGTGTCTTTGTTAATGAGTACGCGAAGAGCGTATCCAACTCATTTTTTTTATCCGTTCCACCGCGGTTTCACGTGACATTGTCAAGACATCTGGTGATGATTTCGTAATCGCTATCGAATCAACCCCGATAAGATTGCGTTCAATTCTCATATGAATTTCAATAAAACGACTCCTTGCCCTTCTTCATCGATCAGAACGGTGTTCAGAGTTTAATCATTTCCTTGGTTTGTTCGGGGGTTAAATACGGGATAAGAATATCGAACACTTTCACGAAGTAGAAGAGCGAATAAAGGCGATCCTCCGGGTTTTCCCGAATAAACCGGTTGATTTTATCGAAGATGTATTCGGAGTATTTCACGTAGAGTTGCTTGAAATTCGTTTCAATTCAACCGTTGTTGATAATCGCTTTTTTCGTCGGAATCGATAAGATTTTCAGGTTGTTCTTCCCTGTCAAACTCGATTCGTCGATGTAGTATATGTACTTGTCACCCGAGCTTTGAAGGAGATTTATTTTCGATATTTGCTCCTCGACGTTGAAGCAGTTGTTATCTTCATCGGTTCAATTAAACACGTTCTTATCCTCGGAGTAGCCGAGTATCCGCCCATAGAAATTCAACGAACTAATCTTTTCGTTGTAGATCGTACTGTCTAAATAACAACTTCAATCCTTTTCATTGTAACTCACAAACGGTGTCTTATTTTCAGGCGCGGTTGATCCGAAGATTCACCGATTTCCTATCCTGGTGCAGTCCAATCCCTGTTTAAGTATGAATATCATATCGGTGATCGAAATGTCCATTTTTTCAAGCGTGTTGAACTCATCGTTTATAAAGATGAAGCATAAAATATTCGCGTACTTTTCCTTCAGCAGCGAGCTCCTCTCGGCCTTGCCTCACTTGATGAAAAAGTTGATTAAGTATCAAGTGATGTCACTCGTGATACTCTCAGCGTCGTTTCGATTGAAAGAGATTCACTCGTTTGTCAGGAGGTCTCAGTTCTCGAACTTGTAGCATGTGTATATTATCTGCCCGAGAAGCTTAAGACTGATTCATTTGATTTCATATCGGAATTCAGGGATGGAAATCAATTTGAGTCAGGTTGTGATTACCACGTGAGACCTCGACAAGACTCAATGGATTAAATTCCACTCGTTGACAAGGGATTTGTATATGATCAAAAGGTATTTTGTGAACATTGTTTTACTCGTCACTTTAATATTCTCCGGAATGAGGTAAAAACAGAATATGAAATCGATGATTTTCACATAGTCTTCTTCTCCGATTTTCGACATGCTTCGCTGGAGAGACAACTCCCGGGTGATTGAATTGGAATTATCGTCGGTTAATCATGTCGGTTTTATTTTATTAAACACCTGCGTCGTGAAAAGAATGAATCATTCGAAAAGTTTATCTCAAACGGTATCATTGGTGTAGATATTATACCCGATGACGACTGTCTTTGGGTCTTGTTCGAAGTGAAGACTTTCCTTAATTTTCGTGAAAATCGCTAGGAATTTGTAGAGGATTTTAAAGTCTCTCCCCTTTATTTTCCATATCAAACTCTGATATAAATTCACCTTCGTCGTTGCTTTCCATTGGTTGAAATGATATGAGGATATTTTACTGATGATGATGTCAAGTAAAATGTGGAATTGGTGCTTCACTTTATCAACGAGGAAATAGTCCGCGCCGAGTAAATCGTCGACGAAGGATATGATTTTCTTTTGGTGCTGCCTGAAATGGGTATTCAAACTGGTTAAAATGATATTGATGCTCGTCTCGGATGTTCACGTGTATCACAAGGTGTTAATTAAAAAGAGTTGAAATAGTTTCTCTTCGCATTTCGCGTTTTTATATTTGGAGAACGTGGTTATCTCAGCGATGCCGAACTTGCTGTTCTTAAGCAATTCGATTCATTTATCGACAAGTTCCACGCACTCGTTGCTGGAGCTCTTAAGCGGAGAGGGAATAATAATGCCATAGATAAAGTCGGCTTTCGTGTTCAAGTCCTCAATAATTTTATTCATCTCCTCATCGAAGTCCTTTTCCTCATCCGTTTGATTTTTTCATTCATTGAACATTCCCTTGATCTTCGAGCACTCCGCCCAGATGTTGTAAATCTCTTCACAGTTCGGGAGTTGCAGGTATTCCGATACTGTTTTATCAACTCCGACCTTGTTCACAGCCGCGGAGAGTTGTGAGACTTTACCACTGTAATTCTTATGTTTAATTATAATCGCGAATATTTTCGTGACGAACGACATGATGATTATCCCGCCTCATCGCGCCAGGATCACGTTCTTCTTCATTAGGATTTTATTAAGCACAGCGATCAATTTCTTATTTTCATCGAGGGTAAAATCGATGTCTTTATACGCTTCAGTTTTGGGGTAGATCAACGTATCCTCCCGCATGTACAAGTTCTTAAGTTTCACAAACTCTTCCCTTTCGTTCAATTTACTTCAGTTCTTTATTATCTCGAGGGGCGTGATCCCCTCTTCCACCGCCTCGTTTTTCAAATCCGGTTTAATTGAAATAAACTGGAGAAGCTTCGACGTGTAGAGCTTTTCGTAGTCGGTTTTATTGTTTTTGATATCATCGCTATTAGAATGAATTGTTTCTCAATTGCGCTTTTGTTGCGCCGTTGAAAGGATGAACGTGATTCAACTGTGGGAGATGGTCTGAATAAGAGAAACGAAGTTATTTCGGTATCATTTGATATGTTCATTGATGTTGTGTAATATTGGAATGATTTGCATTTTTGCACCGTATTTCGCCTGTTCCTCGTTGTCATCGGTGTCTTTGTCCTGTTTCGGGTCGATTCAGATACTGAAGTTTTTAACATTAAATATGACGCTATTAAAGGAAGTGGTTAAACTTAAAGGAATTGAAGTTGTTTCCGTGTCGGGGTCTTGAACCGAAATTGAAAGCGATTTGAGCATCGTGCTCAGTGGGCTGTACTTGAGATAAATACTCGATGGAGATGGTAAAGATACTTTTATCGCGCGTTTCTTCTCGTGTTTGAAGGGATGAGTCGTCTCGATTTCGTAAATATTGTTAACGTCGTAAATCTTCGGATTTTGAAGGTTTAGTTCATCGAGGCTGATTAGGATGTTTCACAGTTCAGGGAGTTTTTCTTTGAGTGTTTTCAACGTCTTCGTCTCGGAAAACCCCTGGATGAGAAGATAAAATAATTTGAAAATAAAACTATTACATATCAACAACGACGTTTCCGGGCTTTGTTCCTTATTGTTCGTTGTGATCGCTGTGAGTATCTGTGCGACATAAGGGTAAAGAATATCGAAATATTGTACTTCATTTTCGAGTTTATTCGTTTCGTAAATGTTATTAAAGAAGAAGTCGAGAATTGAATTGATCCTCGAGTAATGCCTGTAGTAGTAATCCGCCCCGGTGGAACTGATCGTGTTGATAATCATTTCCGTTTCAATTCCAATTGCGAGTTCTCAGTGTTTAAAAACGTTGATATCACTTGATATTCCTGAATCGAAAATACTTATCAACTTGATCAGGGACAGCCGGTCAACGAAGCTTCAGTTCTCCTTGCGTGCGATATCTTCGATATCAAGGCCCTCCAGTGTATACTGCGGGTTATTTTGCTTTAAATACTCCACGATTTCGCAGATTTCGTTGATCACGTCATAACGTTCCTCCGGCTCCAAAGTGTGATAATTCATAATCATTCGTTGTATTGTACTTGATAACAAACCTCAACTTTCGGTGCTTATCATAGCGTATTGGTCGATATGATGCAGCGTATTCAAAAACTGTTTTATTATAATCAAATACGCTGTTCACAGTTGACACTTCCCTTCGTTCTCACCGTGCAATAAAGTAATCACGAAGTGAAATTGATTTTGTAGGATGTTGAACGTGAACATCTGGGGCAGCCGCGTTAAAACTCAGCCTCATTCGGAATAAGTGTATTCGAAATTCCCGTATAGGGAGATATACCTGGCGTATCATAGTATAATATTTTCATACGCGTTGTCTCGGGCGATGTTCTTATGATCCAAGTAAAACATTTCTCGATACGGTGTATACGATACTTTCAATTTATCATTATCGTCAAATTCGTTCCATGAGATATATCAACTCTCTCCTTTGATTGTCGTGGTGAACGCGGTGTTTGTCCTCGGGTTGTACGAGATATAAAACTCCGGGTCGTTGATGTGTCCGGTCTTTGATACGGAGAGTTCGTATTTCGACGTTGATTCGTTTTTGGTGAAGAACGCTTCGAGGATGTTGTTCTCGGGGTCGGTGACGTAAAAGATGTGGTTGATTGCTCATGTGTTGAGCATGGTGTAGGGGGTGTTGCTATAATTGAACTCGAATGATTCGTTTAATGATAAGGAGGGATCGAGTGAAACACGATGCATTTTATTATTTTTTCACGTGATGAAAACAAAGGAGTTATCGTGGAACACTTGCGCAATGTCTTGTTCAATTTTTAATTCCTTTGATAGGATCACCGAGCAAGTGTCGAGGTAGTACAACGAGAAAAATAGTTTTGTATCTGATGACGAAAGAGTATAGTAAGCATAGATAATGTTATCTTTAATAAGTACATTAAAATTACCGATTTCCCCTTGTGATCCCGAGATAACCTCATCCGGAAAATATAGTTCATGAATCTGAACCGCCTCATTTTCAAACGTATCAGCAACGATTGAGTAGTTGATATAAAACACGGAAGTTGTTTTATAAACGAAGAAAATAAAAATATTCGTAGCGGTGTTCAAAGTGCGGAACTGCTTGCAGTAAGTGCTATTTAATTCCTTTAATTGAAGCCTCGAGTGTTGGTTCGAGTAGTACTTGTCTGCGAGATACTCCGCAACGTTCAATGTCTTCATTTCGGTGCTATTCTCCGATTTAAAGAGCTTCGTGAAATCAATCGTGTTTGAAAATGTGAATATTTGTTCAATTTGATTAAAATTCAAATCCTCTTTTCTTATCGAGTCGTGCTTCAGGGTCTGCATTAGCTTGTACATTATCCGGTTTGATTTTAAAAACTGAAGGAGCTTTCATCAATAGCTTATATAAAGGCTGATGTCGTTAGGGAAACGAAGGAAAATCAAATCAATGAGTGTGCTTAGGTTTTCGTCTATCGCCGATATGATTTCGTATTTGATACCTTTGATTTTCTCGGCGTTGCTTTTCAAATAATTTGTTCACTCTTCCAACGCAGAGATTAAAATCGTTTTCTCGTTTTCTTTGAAAAAAATACGAACCGTCTTGGAGATTTCGCTTCATACAAGGGTGGATATCGTGAATGTGGACGCGCCTGAGTTGAGGTTGGAGAAGATCGCGGTAAGGTTTTGCTCCTTTTTCCTGAACATGTTCTCCTTAATAATTTGCTTCCTGTTCGCGATCAGAATTTTTCTTTTCTCTTGAACTTGGAGGAAGTTACTCGCATCGAAGTCTTTGTAGAATGACAACGTGTTAAAGTTGCTTTTGAGTTTCGAGTGTTTAATTGTTTTTATCACGTCTGTGGGCAAGGAATAGTAGAGTAAGTCCTCCATTTCTTTGCTGTAAGCGTCTTCTTGGATTTTCGAAAGGTTGGTTGATTCGAAAATAGGAGTAAAAGATTTGATTTTTTCAGCGACCCTGTGGAAGGGGTTTGAGGAGAGTCAGTTTTCGAAGGGAATGATTTCGAGCTTTTTGCGTTGGGTTTTTTTTATTTCGTTTTCCATGCATTCTTCCAAAAAATCCATTTTTAATCAGTATTATTAATTGGAATCTTAGTTTAAATAATAAAGGCTTCTTATAGATTATCAAATTAAGATTTAATTAGTTTAATTTTGAAGTTGGAACTTGGGATGAAGGGGGTGTTTATCAAGGAAAGAGAGGGAAGGGAAGGGAAATGAGGCGAGTATTTAGGACATTTAAGGAGAAAAGAGAGGGAGGGAATATGAATGATATGAATGATATTAGATATGAAATAAAGGGTTGAATTAATGAAGAAAGTGATGGAGATGTAAAAGGGTTTGGATGATGTGAATAATTGTTCTTGAATTGGGTTTTATCACTGTGGGAAAGAGGAAGATATCAAATGATAATTAGAAAAATAAATGATAATGATAGCAAGTGATATCATTTGGTAAGGAGGGCGAAACAGAAAGATGAAGTTAGGTATCACTTGCTATTATTCCTACAATATGATAAAGAAAGATAAAAAATAATACTTCGAAATTCAAAAAGAATTAGATCATCACAATTGATAATATCATGTCAACCTTGCAAACTATGCGATACCCTTTATTGAGATATATCTATCAATTTCAAATATAATTCAAAGAACATTCGTCTCTTTGCCTTTTGTCGGAATTAAAAACAAAAAGTATTTAGATGTGTTTAATTAAAAAAAGAAACGTTGATTGAGATATCTCTTTAAGTGCAAGAGATAAATAATTTATTATTTAATTACTTCACATTTTCCTTTGATTTGGAGTGCTTTTCGGTGGCCTGAACATGTTTAACTGATATAATAATAATAATAATTATTATTACTATTGTGTGGTTTAAAAGGTCAGTTTTATATACCTATCGTTCCAAATGAATAGCATTAAATAATTGGGGATTGGGGATTGGGGATTGGGGATTGGGGATTAGAGGATTGGGCCCAATCCCCAATCCCTAATCCCCAATCCCCAATCCCC
>JAWNBB010008485.1:0-10892 GCA_036325645.1 Balantidium ctenopharyngodoni
AATCCCCAATCCCCAATCCCCAATCAATTTCTCTTTCAGGATAATAATTAAAGTCTCCCATTTTTTAATAAATGACAAATAAATAAATCTCTTTTCATCTAAAAATACTAAAACTACTAAAAACCAAAAAACAATAAAATTTTAATATATCTCAACACTATGATTCATATTTCTTTCATTCATTTCCTCTTCATCTTGTTCATCAATTGCTGTGTTTTGCAGATCATAGTGTCAATCTTCATAACTTTTATTCATATTTGATCTTTTATTTTTCAATGGACTTTGAATCCATTTCGGTGGTTCGAGTGAATACCTTTTCTCTCTATTTTTGTTAACATGCCGTGATAAGTACAACTGATTATTTTTCATCCAATAATTTAATGTGGATTTCTTTTCGAATAAACCCACCAGGTTAAGATTGTAGATAATCTGAGGAGTGTAACTATTATCAATTTCTTTCATTTCTTTTTCATTGCACAAACGCAATTTCCTCGTATTTCACATGTTTTTCCATTTTCAATTCCGGAAATAAAAACTGCTGTTTTTATCGTTAATAAACTTTTGGCTAAAGGATTCAGTTATATCGTTGGTGTAGGAATATGTTTTCATTGGTGTGCTTCTAGTTATTTGTTTACAATAATCGGGACAGTCTTTTATTTTCGGGGTAAAAGTACATTCGTCTAAAAGGGGGTCTCCATTGCTTTTTTTCTCTTTGTCATTCGATTGTCTTCCTTGATTGTGTTCATCACTATTATGATGCATAATTCAATTCCGACTGCTTGTTTTTATTTTTCGATTTTGCTTAATCGGAGTCCTAAACAATATCCCTTTATTTCCTTCGTTCGATGTTGATTTACTCATGCTCTTCGCTTTGTAATTTCGTTTACTGTTGGTTTTCATTGACATATCTTTGTTTCTCAATGAGAATAACTGTGCTTTCCCTTTATTCGGTCTATTATTATCCGTTTTTATTGCTGTATCAGCCCAGAAATCATCCTCCAGCAATTTAATTTGTTGAGGTTGTTTTATTAGTGATACAGGAGGAACGACGCTTTTATTAACAGGATTTCCTAATTGCATTAATATTTCTTTTTGGATTAAGAATAAATATTTCAATTAATTATTATGAAAAGAATAAAAGAAAGAATATAATGTCTAATAACACTTTATCATCTCAAAGCGAATTATCGAAATTAAATTTAAAATCTAAGTAAATTCATACTATAATTATATTTATGTATGTGTTTTAGAAATATTAAAGATATTGATAATATATTTCAAGATATTTTCAAGACCTGCCCTCAGGTTCACGAATGAGATCTTAGTGATAATTTAATGACCGCAATTCCTTCAAATTTAAGCGCGTGAGAAGCATTACAAATATTAGATATTAGAAATAACAAGTTCAAATCATTTGAAAAGGTTGTTCAAGCGTGACAAAGTCTTCCAAATTTAGTCGATTTGAAATTAGATATTAACACCAAAGAAGAATCGCGATTAATCCTTGAGAGTTGACCAAAGCTGAAAACACTGAATGGTAATGCTACAAAAGAGGAAATTATTCAAGATCAGGGAATGAATTTTGTTATTGATTGAGATGATTCAGAAACGATCTCAATATCACTCGATAACGAAAAACCTTTGTTTACTGAGATATATTCCTTTATTTCAGATAAATTAAAACAAGTTGATAAAGACGAATGTGACAAGTTTTGAAATGATTTTGGCGAAATTTTAAAAAATGAAATCTCAAAAATAAATCAAAGTGTGAAAGCGAACAGTCCAAATTATGTTTACGCAGCTAACGTTTGAGATTCAAAAGTTAAAATATTAAATTATTTTCACATAAAGTTCAATCAATATTTGTTTACAAATGATGAGGATAGCGCAAAAATGATTAAGAAAATTAATGAACATTACTTTAATACAAGCATGAAACTCGTAATTATAATACTGAAGTTAAGTAGAAAAATAGAGATGAGTGCCAATGTTTTCAATGAAAAATATCAAAAAGTAATTAAATGCGTGAATCCTCCTGTTATCGTTCACGAAAACGTTGATGAGAAAAGAGCAAATGTTCAAAAGGAAATGGAAAAGGACATTTGATTAAAACATTATCAAGATGAAATCATAATGTTTCAAAATAAAATTCAGAAATGAGAAACTGAAAATAAAATTATGACTGAAAAGGTGTTGAACAACGCTCGGGATATTATCAAGCAAAATAGACCATCGTCATGAAGATCATCTCACAGTAAACCAGCACAAAACTATCAAAGTGCAAATCAGGGGGAACACTTTCATCACAACAAGATTTTGGGATCGATAAACCAGAAAGGCCTTCGAAAGAACCCTTCTACATTATCATGAGGAAATAGTCCAAAAGCTGAAATCAATATTGGCAATCGTGTTTTCACACTGAAAATGATGAAAGATACTATCAAAGAACTATACAAGAGTAAGGTGGAATTTAATAAAAAGTGTGATGATAATCAATTACCTCGTGAAACAATGGAACAGCACATGTACACGTTTCTCAATCAGAAATACGGTTTGAAAAGCATTATAATCGAATGGGTGACTAATATCATCGCCGGTATTCGGACATTTTCACGTGAAGATAGCGAAGTATTTTTATTTGGTAAAATCCTGAGGAACGAACTCGAGGAAGATGCTCGGTGCTTCCTTCAAATGTTAAAAACAAATATTAGTAATATTCTGTTCTCTATTCTTCAGCATAAAAATCCAATGAAAAGTAATAAAGACATACATGCTTTGCTTCTTAGAAAAGTTAATCCCAGCAACAACTTCAACATTCCTTCCTTGGACTGATTGAAGGATGAATATAAAGAAATATGATTTAGCTGATATGATGAAGAAGATGCGAAAAGGTGTGAGGAAAAAATAAACAATTTCTGCATGAAAAAAGGAAAAGTTAATAAATACACCTATTTGTCAAATCGATCAAGGGAAGAAACTAACAAGAGACGAAATGACAAAAATCGGTCAACAAAAGGAAGACGAGTGTGAATCGATAGGATATCAAGATTTTCTTAAAATCTGACACGAATTCCAGATACGAACAAGGGAAAAGTTCTTAAAAAATTTCGTTGTTTTATTTAAAAAATTTGATCGCGATAATAATGGTATCCTCAACGAGAAGGAGTTTGCTCAATTGATTCAGAGTTTGAATATTTATCCAAATAATAATTTTGAAGAGCATCTCAAAAGGTTGCTTAGTATCATAGATCCATATTGCAATAAGCAAATAACTTTTAGTGAATGTGTCTCATTATTTTCGATGGAAATGGTTGACAATGGAAATGAGAATAATGAAATGAATAATAATCTGCAAGAAGGAAAAAAGATCAAGTCGAAAAATAAAAATAGAGAAAATGGGGAAATTAGCGTCCTTGATAAAATATGTTTAGAGAAAAAACCAAGGTAGAATGCTTAAGTTGTTAGCTTTATATATATGTTTATTTTTATATTGAATTATTATATATAGTTTAATGATTAAAATAATCACTGTATTTAATATCTGTGAATCAGGATACAAAAATTTATGTGAATATTTATCTGATACTTGAGATGCTTGGTAATTTTGTTGCCAATATATGCTTCTAAGTGAATGATTTATTGTGATAAATGATTTTCTAACAAATCCTGTGGGATGTTGGGTAGTCGCATTCAAATCAATTCTATTTCATTTTAAGTTAGTAGGACTCTTCCATTATTTTCCGTGCTCTTTATCCCATTCTTGCATCTATTTACTTCCTTTTTCTCATTTTAACAAGTCATAGCTGTTAACGCAAACTCTCTTTGTGTATTCTTAGTTTTGTGGTTTTTCACAAAATGATTTTATGTTGTGAAACGATGTGCAATTCCCACTCTTTTTTTCTTAACAAATTATTCCTTTTTGTTGATGGTATAAAATGTCCAAAATCAAACCTCCATAATCATTCATCTTTTTTTATCTTCTTCCTTTGCAAATAACCTCTATTATTCTTTGCTTTTGTTCGACCTGATTGCATTTTTCAGTTGTCTCTCCCTTTGTATTCCTGCCAGTTCCTTTAATTATATTTACATCTCAACTGAATTTATAATAAAAACTTACGATAGAATTAAATTAGTGTTTTAAATGATGATTGCAAAGTGACTATGTTTATCTTGGTTCTAATACAGTATTATTTTTAAAACTAATGTAAAAGGCATTTTCCTTCAGATTCAATGCTACTAAATTATTGAATTAATTAGTATTACTTCTTAGGACAATACATTTGAATATATAGATTTGTGTTTCATATCTTCATAATTGCATCTTCAACACCTTATAAAAACATAAATATAATTATTAACTTTCCATTGTTAACATTAAATAATATCGGAAGTGTTTTGAATATTTGTCTAAGTTAACCCCTTTAAATTTATATAAAACTTAAATGGATTCATACGGAGTAACAGTCGTCGCAAACAGTTTTCAAAACTGAAATATGGACGAGGAAACCAAGAAACAAACCAACGATTCAATTATCCAAGCATTTATCAAGTTTATCAAAGAGTACCAAATTGGAGATGTTTTCAAATACCGGTAATTAAACTAAATCCCTAACAAATCCCTTTCTTCTTTTAGAGCCCAATTAACCGAAAACATTCAAAAAGGAATAAACAAACTCGAAGTTGACTTCCAAGACATCGACTCTCATAACAAGCCAATCGCGGATTACCTTGTTAGATCGCCTGGACTCGTTGTACCGCTTGTAAATAATAATATATAATATGGCGCTAAATATTAAACCATGTAGATTGAAACAGCAATCAAAAATGTATATATTGATTTCACGTCACCAAAAGGAGTTCTTGCCTCTGATGATATCCCAGAATTTCAATTCATCCTTAAACTCGATTCGTCTCCTAAAAATATCCGGGAGTTAACTTCCGCAACAGTTCATCAACTTGTTGTTATCACCGGAATTATCGTATCATCTTCTAAAAGTGCAATTAAATCATATCGTTGTGCTTTACAATGCAGACATTGCGGGAACTTAAAATATATTACTGTCCAAAGTGGATTTGGAGGAATAAAAATACCGAGGCAATGTGATAGCACTCGTTTACCCGGTGAACAAAAGAGAAATGCCCTCTTGATTCTTATCAGGTTGTCCCTGAGAAGTCGAAATATATCGATACTCAGAATTTAAAAATTCAGGAATGTCCTGAAATGATTCCTGTTGGTGAAATCCCAAGATCGTATTTGCTATACTGTGAGAGATACTGAGTTAACCGTGTGACTCCAGGAACAAGAGTAACAGTTATTGGTATCCAATGTGTGGACGAGCGCGAAAGTAAATTTGATCTAGATCGTGGAAGCTATATCCGAGTGCTTAACTATCAAGTTGAAGATAAAAAAACAGGAAGGAATATGTTTACATTTAGCCATGAAGATGAGATTAAATATGCTGCATTTGCGAAAGATAAAAAATATATGAAAAAATAGGAAAATCAATTGCTCCGGCGATTTACGGAAGTGAAGATATAAAAAAGCAATTGCTTGTTTGTTATTCGGTGGGTGCAGGAAATCCATGAACGAGGGTGTCAATTTAAGAGGAGATATTAATATTTTACTTCTCGGAGATCCTTCAACAGCTAAAAGTCAATTCCTAAAATTCGCTGAACGGGTAGCACCAATTGCAGTTTACACCTCCGGCAAAGGCTCTAGCGCAGCTGGTCTAACGGCAAGTATTATCAAAGATCCTTCAACAGGGAATTTCAGCTTGAGGGAGGAGCAATGGTATTAGCAGACGGAGGAATTGTATGCATAGATGAATTTGATAAAATGCGTTCACAAGACCGTGTTGCTATTCATGAAGCAATGGAACAACAAACAATTTCCGTGGCAAAAGCAGGGATTACTACAACATTGAACTCCAGAACATCAGTTCTTGCGGCCGCAAATCCAATATATGGTCGTATTGATGACCTTAAATCAACTCAAGAACAAATCGATTTCCAGACTACGATTTTATCAAGATTTGATTGCATATTCCTTGTGAAAGATATTCACAATAAAGAAAGAGATGAAATGATGGCAAATCACATTGTCGATATTAATGCAGCCGGCAAAGTAAACGATAAACGTGAGGAAGGTGAAATACCAGTCATGGATTTAAAGAAATACATTGCCTATGCAAGAATGAAATGCACCCCTAAAATATCTGAAGAAAGTGGAGAAGCGTTAAAGAACTTTTACGTGAACGATAGGAAAGGCGCGAACGAAAACCAAAATAAAAAGGAAATGACATCCCAGTTACTGTGAGACAGTTAGAGGCTATTATTAGACTGAGTGAAGCAATTGCTAAAATGTCATTAAGTCCAGTAGTATTGAAAAATCATGTTACTGAAGCGCATAGATTATTCCAGATAAGTACTTTGAATGCCGCAAGTAGATCCACGTTTACCTATGAAATTCCAGCTGAAAGCCGAAAAGATATTATCAGAATTGAAGAGGCGATTAGAAGGCGACTGAGCCAAGGACAGAAAATACAATTCTCGAAAATGATTGAGGAATTGTCTGGAAGATTTAACAATGTTAAATTTATTGAGTATGCGGTGTTGAATATGGTGAAAAATGATGAACTTAAATATTTGGAGGAAAAGAAGATATTGATAAGGAAGAAATAAAGCAATATTCGATTGGAGATAGTTAAATATATTAAGTAAAAAAGAATATTTTAAAACATTTTTCATTGAGTTTTATTTCATTTATCTTGGCTTAAGGATCACATTTTTCCAATAGAAACACAAATACTTTTTGAGAAATCATGTTTTTCTTCTTTAATGAAAATCAGTGTCCAAAAAAATTATTCCAGTGTAAATTACCCGAAACTTGATCCCCGATATAATATTATGAATAAATCAATTTCTCAACACATGAAACAAACACAATAATATCTCAAATGAGATTTATATGAGTGAGTAACATTAATTATATCTAAAGATAAATTGTGAATATTTTAAAAATAAAAACAATTATGGTAATTCAAACTTCTATGAGTTTACTCAGATAATTGTTGCACGAAAAATATGGGATTTTACTTTGGGTACACTCTTCAATCAGTTCAAAAATATAAAATGTTTTCTTTTCAAACAACAAACAGTTTTGAAACCCTCTAAGAGTCTTCAATCCTCCTCAGTAATTGATTTCCAATAATTTATCATTAAAACAATTCAATTAGATTTCACCAAATCCATTACTCTTTCAAAAACTGCATATTATCTTCTTAGACTATTTTTGTTTTGTCAAATTAGTCATTTGAACTTTTTTTTTGTAGATTTGTTTTTTGAAGCACCTAAGACCTTTTTATAATTTGTACATTTGCTAATTTTTCAATCCATTTTACCCAATGCAACTTTAAGTCATAGCTTAATTTACTATTGAACTGAGTATTTGTATGAAAGACTAGTACATCAATGAATCCTTATTATGGAAATCATTGACAATTGTTGTTTATGTGTTTATTATCTTTTTCTATTTTATACTGATGTGTTTAGGTACTAATGTTTAATGGATAATTGTCGTTAATCTGGATAGTTATTTCACTTTCAGGTGAATTATTCCTTCTTCAAGGTTCATTTTACTCCTCTAATGGATTTGTATTAGTTTTCTTTGTTTATGTCGATTAATTTTATTTGAAGATTAGACTTTCTAATCATGTTTCTCCCCATTTAATTGACTTACAGGTTGGATCAGAGTTTATGATTGTTCAATTAGAATATAACTTCGTGTCGTGATGAAATTGCTGCTTAAATCACCTTCTTTCAAACACAATTCAAAAGTTTTGTAACAAATATACATTCTTTTTTAGTTTTTTGTCATTTTACTTTAGAACCCATCTTTCTTTTCTTTGTTCCTTAGTGTGAAATCAAATATATGATGTACAATTCCGCTGAAGATTCCCTTGTTTTTCGAATTGCTTTAATGTATTGTTAAGTAGTAATACTTATTAAAATGATCGCATCAGAATTTATTTAATACTTCATTGCCCAGGTATTTTGAAAACCCAGTTTTTGACACAAAATTATGTGTGTTTTTATATTATACTATGGTGTGATAAATTCCAATTATCAAAAATGGGTTACATTTGTTAAAAGAAAATGTTCTTGAAATTAGATATAAACATTAATAAAATTATAAGAGGGTGTTCAAACACTTTGTGATAATTATTTTGAAAGAACAATGACTTACAAAACAATAAGAAATTGATTCCCTAGTTATGGTGTTAAAATGTAATAACTTAAAGATTCTGTGAAATGATAATAAAGATTATTTATTTACTAACTTAATTGTTTGTGATAAAACATAATATAAAAAGGAGGAATAAGGAAAGATGAATTACTTATATTAATAGTTAGGAGAGTAATGTCTTCGAAAAGTTCTTTACTCCGTAAAATAAGAAATATTCATATAAAGTTAACAATCATAATATTTCTAATAGAGAAGTTCATTTTTTAATTGTGGACTTACTAAAGTCTGTGAGTTTATCATATGATAACTCTTAGGAAAGATAGTTATTATAAAAGAATCGGACATAAATGGCAGTCAAAGGTAAGACAAAATAATATATATAATTAAGTTGTAAAGAGATTGGACAACAATCGATATCTGATGAAATATGCACAAGAAAAAAACGATAGAAAAGATGAAATGATTACGAGAAGAATTGATACAGTGATTGGTTTATTTATTTCATTTGAACGAAAAAATGATTAGAAAGATGTATCAATCTATAGTAAGAAATATATTGTTTATTTAACTTATTTCTTTGACATTTCTTAAAAAATAATGTCGATAATAATATAGTGCAATTTTATGCAGTTTTCTTTCGTATTTAAGTCAATATTTATATCATAATAATAGATAATAAGCAATCACTAAACCTGCAAAATAGACAATATATAAAGCTAATATATCATATCACACTATAAGCAAGTCTATAAAATTACACCTAATTAATAAAAGAATTAGTCATTTGATAATATTCTTCAACCTGCTTTGGTATTTCTTGTAGAACTTCTTCCGCCAAATCCCTTTCATTGATTCCATCTTTTCCGCAATTTTTGAACTTATTAAACTTCACAAATTGTACAATATCTCTTCTTCTTACATTACCCTCGCAGTCAGTTAGTGGCTCTTCATCGCCATCAAGAAATTCCATGTTTGAAAAATCAGCATTTCCAATACCGATGATAATCACACTTAATGGACAGAGAGATGCCTTAACCAAAACGTTACAAGTGTCGTTCATATCATTTATAATACCGTCTGTTCAAATCATTAGAATATAGTAATTATTTTTGCCCATTCTTTTCTCTCTTTCGATTTGACGAAGAACGTTTTCTATAACTGGCGTAAATTTAGTCGGTCCATCCATTTTAATTTGTCATAGTGAGTCATAGTATGTTTTAATGATATTAGGTAAACCAAAAATATTTGGATTTTCACTATTAAAATTAATCGGAAAACAGTGTGAAGTTTTGTTCATTCCCATAGGCTGTCCGCCGAATCCGTAAACTGGAAACAATTGATCGTAGTCGTAATATGCAACAATTGAACCACAAGAGATTATCGCCTTTTCATAATCGTTCGGGCTGTTTCCGAAAGCATAATGAAGCGACAAAGGGTTTTCTGGGTTTTCGTTACTACAAGTATAGTCAATTGCTATGATTAGATTTATTTTCATCCCTAATTTCAGATAATCTACAAAAGATAACTTCCTCTCTTCTTTGTAATTAATATTCATAAATGATTCATTATGCAAATAAATTTTCTGGTTGCTCCTCTCCCTGAGTTTAGCGATTGTGAATTGCTGTTTATACATGATGATATTAGTATTGGCGTTGTATATTTCAATTTTGTTCCTTTTATTAGGGTGATCAAAACAGATCGAGTCTGTGTTTATTTTTAATTGATTACACTGAAGTAACTTACCTTTATCAATTGAATACCTCTGACTTTTATATATTTTCCTCCAGATTTTGTCGTCACTCAAATGACTAATCACGTAAAAAATATCATAATTATTTTCCAAAAGAATACTTAAATCAAATAAAGAGAACGATGAATGTGTTTTATCAGCATTATTAGCACAGATATTTAGTTCGCTTAAGATTGTTTCATTATTATTAGCTAAAAATTCCACTGTTTTAGATAATGTTTTACTACCCATTAACTGTCCAACTGTTCAGGTTATTTTAGACAGTGGCTTTGAGTCACCTAAGAGTTCAAATAAAAAAGTTTGTTCCTTTTCAAAAAAGTACGTGAATATGAAATTCATGCTAAATGGTAACAGAACTGAATAATCTTCGATTATTCACTTTTCCGTTTCTCCCAATAATGTGTATTTCTTATCTTTACTTTTTTTATTTATATTAGAACCATTTGCAATAGATAGCCTTATACTAATCGAGTAATTGCTATCTCAACTTGTCTTTGGTTTTAAGGTAAGGAATAGACTTACTCTCTGCTTCAGATTATTTGTTTGGTTTGGTATTTCATTTATGGCTTCCCCTTTAGATGTGTAAAAGACTTCTTTGTCGGGAAATTCAGTATTTACTCTACGAAGGCTGTTTGTTTTTTGACAATCGAAACGCTGATATGAAGAGGTTCGCTCGGGTTTAATTAAGCCTTCGTTTTCGGTAAGGGGAGGTTTTATTCAATTTGATGAATTATGCTTATTTATTGAACTGCTTTCGGTCTCATGGCAAATACCCATTATTAATTATTTTATTAAATGTTTACTGTTATATTTATAGTATTAAAAAATTATTTTTTTCCTTTGTTATTGTTATTGTTATAATCCGATTTCATCATTGGGGATTGGGGATTGGGGATT
>JAWNBB010008494.1:0-17717 GCA_036325645.1 Balantidium ctenopharyngodoni
GGGGATTGGGGATTGGGGATTGGGCCCAATCCCCAATCCCCAATCCCCAATCCCCAATCCCCAATCCCCAATCCCCAATCCCCATTAAATCGTTAAGCTATGGCATATAAATATAAAGCGTTGTTTATATTTTTATTTTCAAAGCTCTTAATTCCCTAATCATTTAGTAGAAATAATTACAAAAATGAAATCCATAAATCACAAATGACCAATATATCTAGTCACTCTCTTATTTTGCTTCACTATTGTTTCATCAGACCTTACCTGCCCACCCACGCGTTGGATCCAGGATGATTGTTTATGGGATGTCGATCTTCCTAACACAACTGAAGACAAATATGGATTCACCTTTCGATATAAATGCGGAAACAAGAACTATTACGATAGCTGGGCAGGGATAGTATACAAAGCATACAATCCGATATTGTACAACCAGGACACACGTCTAGGTCTCTGATCATCTTCAATTACAAACTTTAATTACAAAGACTACTTCACAGGGACTGAAACGAATATTTATCATTGATATGACGAGATATGTAAACCCACTTGCGGCGGCAAAATATTTTTCAGGTCGTGTGAAGCCTACTTGCCTATTAACTGGAGGGCAGATAATAGACCAAAAACTTTCACACTTGTTATAAATGTAGTCAACGACGATAATCTATACGATGCAACCTTCACTTGAGCATCGCATATTTACAAAACAACACGAAAGGATAAATTAGTTTCAGGAGTACTGTCGCCAGATTACGAGACTGAGGAATTAACCCACACGTTCACAGATTTACTCACTGTCAAAAAAAAGAGCATTGCCAAGTTCGAGATACCTATTCAAATATTCAATGCTAATCCTGCTAAGATCCAAGGTCCTGTTGGTGGGATGAGTGCAGAACCTTATTATACAGATAACTATCCGCTTATGCTTCCTCTTTGCAGTTTGGGCTCTGATGGGGCGTCTTGCTATTATCACGATTGACCGACGAACCTGGAACTGATATTTTCCTCCAACAATCCAAATCTCGGCTTAGCGACTGTTTCATTGATGTATCGAAGGTCGTTAGAATTAAACTATAACGGAAGTAGCAATTGCAATAACAGTCAAACTTGTATTGAAAACCACGTTTGCCAAAGTGGAACGTGTAAACGATGTTCCAACTACGGTTGCCTCACATGTCCAAGCAATCCGTCAAGTGATACTCTTTGCGATACATGTCCCCCGACATCCTCGCGGTGGAGAGAAAATTCTGTCGGGAAATGTATCATCGATTTTTGAGATATCACAAAATTCCCGGAAGATTCTTTCATTCACCGCCACGTCCCGCCCGCTATTCACTGGAGAGTTACAATCGAGTTCTGGACGTATATCAATAATCCAATTGCATTCGGTCAAAAAAGCATTCTCTTAGTTTATAAAGACTTCTTAACCGTTACAATATCCTCTCTCGGTGAGGACGCCCTGATAACATGTACCCCAATTCAATGGTTATATAATATGAACGAAATCGCAGGCAAAGACTTATCAGTCCCAGATTACATTTTCACGGAGTGAGGCGCGGAAAAAGACACCGGGTTCTTCCAAGATACAGTAACTAAAGTGGCTATCAAATGGTTTTACGTTCGCTGCGCGTTTAATTGAGACACTAGTAAAGCTTATATAAACGATCAAGTCGAATACAATTTAAAGGTGCCGCAACTATACAGCGATAGGGAGAACCTGCCTTTCCAAATGAAGAAATTTTATAAAAAACAAGACTTCACTCACTTCTACATCTTCGGACACTCCTTTATAAACACAAATGTTTACATGAGGAACATAAACCTTTACCGCGAGTACATGCCTCAGCGGATAGAAACAAAATTTTTTAACATGCATCTACTGAAGTTACATAGCAAATTCCCGCAATTGCTATTTAGCATCCCTTTCGATTATGTAGAACCAATTTCTAAAACAAACTTTAAGTACACCACGTACGACTACTTTAATCGAAAAATAGCGAACATCTTTGACGATAACGTCGTAACCGAGGAGTTTACTATTATTTGAGCAAAGGACGAGCTCCTGCCCCCGAGAAACTTCAAGCGCCTGAATTTTCTGGATTTCAATAAACAAGCAGTTGACTGCGAGTACCAAGCATTTAAAGATATTATTTGCAGCACCGGAAAGAACTTTGAGCTTTGCTTCGAAGATGATTTAGTCTTCGTGTGCAAGGGTGTTGTCGCAGGTGCGAAACCATATTATTTAAATTTCCCTGGCTTGGAATGTAAGCAGGAATGTCCACTGGGATTTTACCATTTTCCAGATGATACACAATATCAACAAAAGAACTATTGCATAGCGCAGTGCGATTCAACGTCGACGGAGATCTGTCCCTCTACCGTGAACCATTACACGAATATTCAATCGTTTACTTGTTCGGCAGGGTTTATTGACGTATACTACAAGTGCTTCGATATAAACAATGAAGTCGTTAAAAACAATGCCATACATTTCAGTCATAACTTGAACAGTCACACTTTTAGTATCCAACTCGGAGGAACACCTTTAAAATCGTATCTTTTAGATGTTTGGTTCCGGTATGATCTTCGTTGGGGTTTCACCCAAGATGTCAATCCAGAGAATGATGAGTTAGATCCGACGGATACAATCGAAAAAAGGTGTATATTCTGAACAAATTCATTTCAAGTCATCCATGATTCAAAAATTGAATTTTTCGGGAATGCCCAATTTTCGACAAGAGATACGCAAAGTCTTCTGAACTGGAACCATTTGATCGTCTCCGCTGATTACGTTGAAAAGGAAGGACGTCATAGACTATACGCAATGCACGGGCATAATATGTACGCCAATCCAGGTACTTATTGAGCTCCTGATAAGTATAATACCGGGAACGCCCAGAATTGAGCAATGATATATTTTTGTACTCGAGAAGTTGGAAGTACTATCAGTCTATGCAACGGCGTTCGATGGATTGACGCGTTTTACAAGAACATCCGCGTGTGGGATATTTCCGACTCGACAATGTACGCGATATTTAACCATTTACAATTTGAAGACGGACCGAACAGCATGGCAAAGGCGAAGTACACGTTCAGCCTCGATTCGATAATTAAAAACGAAATTCGTAATACAATCAACGATATCCCATCTTTCACAGGGACGTTCCTCATCAACACGGACAACACGTTACAAAACCCGGATAACGAAAGCCTGTTGAACTATGAATCTTTCTTTAGTTTGGAGGATAACACGACGGATAATAATTTTATCACTTCAGTTGAAGTGTTTAAAAAAACGGTAAAATTAATAGCAAACAATTGCTTCGATGGATGCCAAAAATGTTATGGCCCTTCATCCACAAACTGTCTCGCTTGTGAACGCGGTTACGCCTTGTTTAACAACCAATGTAAATGAGATAGTTACTACACCTATCAAAACCCTGCGCTGAATATGCCAGATCGGCTATCGTTCGAAATCCACGCCGATGAACTCGATAAAAACCATTACATCACACTCTTTTTCTTTATCAAATTATACGGATTCGTCAAGGATCTTCAAGGAACAAACGGCAACGAAGACCAAAATGATCAGATCGATGACGCGAAAACACTCGTCATATTTGACAGTCGCCCTAATAAATGATTTTATATCGGATACGACCCAATTTTAAGCGAACAGTCACTCTTTGTTTTCGCCGATAACCGCAGAATATTCGAGTATAAACCTTTCAGGGAAGACGAGTTCGGGCATTGGATACCAATTTCCATCGCGCTGTATCGTGAACATAACCGTCCTTTCACGTTGAACATGGTGCAATGTGCTATCAAATATAAGAATTTATTGTATCAACCTGACGGGACCGATTCTGCTTGGTTCTTTCCTTATTGATCTTTCCAAGAATTCACCGTGACGAATAAATGGGTCGGAATGCTCAGCGATTGACACATCTTTGATACCTTCATCGTGAACGCATGGTCACTGGTGAAGGGCAATGATTACAATGACGCTGATAAGTACCTATTCCTCAAGATTCCTATGAAAACAAGTTCAGACACCGAGAAATGTCTCCAGCAGGCACAAATAAAATCGTCAACATCATCAGGGTTTGAAATACGATGCCAAATCGATCATAATCCACATTGGTTTAAATGCCCGGACATAACACAGAATTTTGTCGATTGGACACAAGGAACATCCACTGCAAATGTTTGCCAAGGAGCATGTTGGGGAGGTGTAACTCCCGTACGTTGCCTCGGAGCAACGAATCAAATCGCATCGGAAGATACCACAATCAGAGGCTGTGACAATAAAGATAAAGACTATGCACCTTATTATTTATTCTTAAGAAATACGATTATCGTATGTGATAACTTAACCGAGGGGTTCACGAACTATGCTCGATTTAAAAAGGTTGAAGTACCCCAGGTACAAAACCCCCTCATCGTCTTCTCTTTGGACTTCTGGTTCTATACCCAATCGTTTCATAACTCAAACTGACCAAATAACAAAGGGACAATTGAACAAAATTATATGAACAATTTCGATTCTATAATCATTTATTGGGATTTCCACTTGAAAGTCATCGTGAGAAGCACTAAGGACAATTCCGATTGAGGAAATAACAAGTACACGTACACGGCAAATTGCTATCCAGTTATTAATAAAAGTAAACCTGAAAACGACGGTACACCTGTAGGAATAACTTGAGGCGACACCCAAAAAACATGGCGGTATATCGCTTGCGGTGTAGACTGATCCAGGTATCAACTGTTCTTGACAAATGTGAACAAGGTACAAAATGAAGTAAGTTTTATTCAGAAGAATACTTTGCCCTTCGGTAAAGTTAAATTCGGGATTGAAGAAACAAGTCCAAATGGATACGGTGTTACCTTTATTTCCCAGCTTCGCTTATGGAACTGTTATAGCTGTTCCCCCGGGTTTCGCAACTATCACTATGATATGAGTTTCAATTTTAATAACCTTCTCCACTTGTTCAACGGAAGAAACGAACACGGAATCTTCTCGGACTCATTTGCGAATACGGAAGTGCGAGACATTGTGATAGATCAAATCGTGGATTTCTACGGCAATAACTGACTCGATGATATTGGAATGTATTGAACCTGTGATGAGACTAATTACGACTATTACAGTGATGGAGCCACCGCCTGCGATGAAATGTTTAACCTCGCGAGAACCGGCGACTTTAAATTCGAAATCCCAAGCTCGAGAACAAACAGGTACACAATGGAATTTTGGGTCTACGTTGAAGAAACTCAACAGCTGACGTCAGGACTGAATGTTATTTGGGATAATCATATGTCGATCACATTAATCAGAGACCCAAATCAATCAACGACCATCCTCGGCTTATGCCTACCACAGGCTTATCGCGATAAAATCGACGGATTCAGCGGACAATCGTGATACTCTGTTTACGATAAAGCTATTAATAAAGAACAGACAAGTTTTTTCGCCGCGGGAAATACTTGGGTATTCGTGCGCTGTGCAATTGATGGAACAAGGAAAAAGATGTATATGAATGACAGCATTGAAGAGGATTTAATCCCTGAGACATGATACGGCGACGTTAAAAATTACCGACCGTTTCGGTTCTTCAATCACAACAGATACGTGTCACTTAAATTCCAAAACGCGAAATTAAACTACACACGCATCTTTTGACGCGCTTTCAGGGCATATCGCGAGTATCTGACCCAAAATTTAATGGCGATGAAATTTATCAATTTAGACCCGTACTTCCAAGCGGGTCGGTACTTCTGGCCGATTATCGTGAACATCGATTTTACGTTTTCTTCCGATATTAATTGTAATAATTTTAGGCACTATACTCTTAAGTACACCATCAACGATGAGACACAATTTTCCACAAATCACCACTGTTCGTTCTGAACGAATAGTGAAGATGTGTATTATCCAACGTATCCATCTTATTATCTGCTTCATTTCTGCGCGGGAGGAAACACAGGCGGAGGCAGTGTACCGTGTTCAGGTGTATCATTGGATTATCGACTTCAATCAGCGAATCAGTATTTTTATCCATCGTCTAATGGGAAGTATTTAAACATGGAAACTCTTGCAGAAGCAAGTAGTTGCCCCGCGGGTTATTCAAGATTACCAGACTCAGAGCCGAACAGAGCGTACTGTCTTTTCAATTGCAATATCAATAATATCGATAAATGCGCGAACACAAACGCAGAAATGAGCTCGATTAACGTTTACAACATTTCATTCAAGTGTAAACCGAATCACACTCGGGTTTATTACGAGTGTATCAGTGATTCCCTCGTGCTTAATTCAGCGATGTACTTTAGCACGTTCTTCGCGTATAACGATATGATCATGACAACAAGAGCAAATAACATTAAGAACTACTACTTTGAGTTCTGGTTCAAATGAGACCAATTAAACTATCGACAGGCGATTACCGAGAAGAAGTATTATCTACTCGCTCCTCCACATCTTCTCCTCCAGGATAACGTGGATCAATTATTCAAATACGCAAATACTCAAATCTCAGGGGGTACCTTCTGATACTCTATTTCGTCTTTGAGCATTTATGAGTGGAACCGAGTGATCATTAAAACCCTTTTCGACAACGTATCACAGTCGTTCACGATTAAAGTGTTCATCAACTACGAGTTCGATAACCCGGAAATAACAATCACAAACATCGATGGGAGTTGATATGATATGACACTACAAGGCATAGGCTTCTGCACTCAACCGTTCTCGTATTGCGTTATCAATAATAAAACGTATAATTACTCTTGGGGTACTGCGTGGTATCGGAATATCCGGGTTTGGAATGAAAGCACATCGTCACTTTCATTAATCCAAGCCTGCGAAATCGGGTACACGCAGCTCCTTAAAAGCCAGTGACTGTACTTTCAATTTACCATTGATTATATCGATAACAACCGTATCAAAGACCGGACAAGTCCGGGCACTAATTATCTTCAAAATGATTTTTGGTTTAGCAACCCTAGACTGAACTACGACAGTGACATGCGACAGAACTACTCGACGGATAACTTTGACTACGCAGGATTAAATGCAGGGTCTTATATCACTGGGTTAAACGCGGAGGCAACGAACTATGTGCTATCAACCTGTCATACTTCTTGTAAGCGATGCTATTCCCCATCAAGCAGCAATTGCTATGAATGTCAGCCCGGGTTCTCCCTCTATGGTAAGACATGTAAAGTCAGCACAGGATATTACTTGAAAACCCCAAGTAATGCGACAAACGCGATAAATATGGTAATGAAACTCAATACAAATATTCATGACACCATCGTATTCAATATAATAAATCAAAACCCGATTACGATAACATTGTGGATGAAGTTCTTCGGTATCACATTGGAGGCAGGCTATCTACCATATTACCCGATATTCACCTTCTATGTCGATTCCTTCTTCGGTTACGATACTGTGAACGAATCTTTTGTCGTAATTATCCAAAATAAAATCGCATTTACAGTACCAATCCGTGCGTATGTCGGCGAGTGGACGCATTTCGGCTGAAGCGTGCACCGCTCTTCCGAACTGAACCCAATATCAATTTTCCCTCACATGGTCAACTTCATGATCAACCAAAAGATAATTATACCAGTGACATCATTCTCTCCGAAGAGTAACCCGGTGTACATCGATCGGATCGAGTTTTCTATGATACCAATTGCGTATTTTTCCGAGATGAAGTTCTACAAAAATTTCTGGTTTGGTACCTATGGGCACATCAACGCTTTATCTAACCTTAAAAACGTGGATCTGATCTATGAAGTTAAATTCTCCGGAAGCGCCAAAGATAACTGCATCGTCCAGGTGGAATTGGACCCAACCGTAATCATCGGGGCTCTGCAGCCGGTATGCAGTTTGGATTATCATCCGTTTGATGATATTAACAACATCTGCAAATTCGAAGATAATTATATTGACCTTTCTCTCCCGTCGTCTCCTCCTTGTAGTGCGTGCAATGAAATCTGCTGAACACAATGCTTTGACACTTCCGATTCGATTATGAATTGTTCATGTAACTACTACGAAGGCCTTTATTGGGTAGCCGAGATACAAAATGTTCCGACCTTTCCCGCCAAGTACTACTGTCAGAAGGTCGATAATATCAACTTTGCTTTTTATGAGAGCATGACCGTAGAAAGCCTAAACAAGGTTGAAAACGATGAAATGACCCTTGAAATATGGGTATACATTTACCAGTATATTCAGGGCTTTGATAATATTGACATTATATGGGATAACCACGTCAGGATCAACATAGACTACGATGGAGCTTCTTTAACAGCGAAGTGTTACCCAAACGACGCATTCAACCCAGCGCGTAAAATGGAACAAAAAATTAACTTCGGAGTTTGGCATAACATCCGTTGCATGGCCGATAATTATTACAAACGATTCAGGATCCAAGTCGATAAAAACCCGGAGAACACCGCACTAACTTTTGACCCCGATATCACTGCGTTCAATAATATGATATCATCGAAGTTAACTATCGTTGATAACACTGCTGCTTTTAACTACGGGTTCAGCTTTGTGAGAGATGTTAAGCTTTGGAGTAGCTATAATTATCATTTTTGGTTCAATGGTGCGTATGACCTAACCCCACAGAACTTTGAGTACCTCTTACACTATTTTAAAAACGAATTCAACGTCGATGCGCTTTACAAGGCGAAGATTTATGATCAGGTCATGGAATACTCCCACGATATTAAACTGAAATCAAACCGGATCGGATATAACTACGTTGTCGGATACGAGTCGCTTCTCCTGTGCCCAGAAGGGTACTGCTATAGCAGCATCACGAAACGTTGCGATGTGTGTTTGAATTCAAATTGCAGTGATCTCCGTGAGGAATACGTCGCCGGTGATCCCGTGAAATGTCTGCGATGTCCAATATTCGCACCGTTCCTCAACAAAGATGATCAGTGCGTTAAAGATTGTTCACCGTTGTTTTACAACGATGAGTATTTAATGCAATGCCGCGCCTGCGATACAACGTGCTACGAGTGCTTCGGAAAACTGGAAACAAACTGCCTCAAATGTAAGGACCCATATTATTGGTACGAAGTCGAGTTCAGGTGTGTGGTCGACTGTTGATTTTACGGGTTGACTCCTTCAAAAGATAAAGACGGTTTCAACGTTTGTGTTCCTTTCACGGCCGAAGCGATGATAGTACAGCCCGATATAACAATTCCAATCGATCACACCAATTGAACTGAAATTGTCGGTGTGATCACAAAGGTAACTTATAATGAATACATTACAGAGTGGAGATTTATGTACGACGAAACCTTGGATTTAAACAAAGATTATCGCGGGTTCACCGCCTCGATGATACCGAATAATATCGAAACTGCACCGTTTACATCTTCAAACACCCTTTTGACTGTGTTCACTGACCCGACATTCTTCAGTTATGGACTTAAGTACTTCTTTTATTTAAGAGTCACCGCGACAAATATCAACATCAGCGGTTCGAAAATACATGAGGATATACCGTTTATCTTAACAATGAACGATCGACCGATAATAAACGTGCTGAATATCCTTCCGAAAGAAGGGTACACAAGCACAAATTTTCTATTTACATGTAATAAATGTGTGGATGATAATACGGATAAAACAGATTTACAATACAAATTCACGTACAGCACTTCTCCTGGCGGTACCGGGACGGAAGAGGATATCGCCCCTGTTGGTTACAATTCAAAAAGTGAACGCCTGATGATATTCCCAGATGCAGGGACATACTACGTAAAATGCTATTGCAAAGATAAAATGGAAGCGTTTGATTCACTGGAAAAATCATTTAACGTGCATTTACCGCCATGAGAAAGCGGTGTAAATATTCCGATTATGGACTCAATCGATAGCATCGATTGAGATGAGGATCTCACATCGGAGCAGTGAAGCAACCGAGCGGAGTTCCTTGCAACAATTACGGTGGATTTCCCGAAAGATGAAATATGAAACCGCACGAACATCACGAGTAACACTTTAACCGGTGCCAACTATAATAACTTCCTTACACTGAACGACCCAACCTCGACTATGGACGATAATTTCTGCAACAAGCGCGGGAGTTCCTACGTTATTAATAAGTATTTATTCTGCGATTGCCGTAATTATTGAGGAACAATCTGCCAAATCGATGGAGATTCCCTAAACAGTGTCATTAAAATATACGATAAATGATTCGGGAAAGTGAATGAACTACAAACAACGACATACGACGCGTTCCTGCTCAATGCGGTACATAAAATTATCTTGAGTGGAAGCTATTTCCTGTCGTCGGAGCAGATCCCCTTCGCTCAAAGAAGCATTGACTACATCTCCCTTTCGATTCAGCGGTTTAGCAATGAAATGACCACAGGAAACGTGTATAAAAACTACTTCGACGTGTATAACTATCTAATCGAATTCGGGTGAAATTGAATCAACAACTTCAAATTCACAAACTTCATCGAAGAGAACTCGAAGCTCCAGTCAGGGGTGTATGACCAAAATTGAGTTCGCGACGCGAAGCTCGAGAAACACCAAGTCGAGACAATGAATAGCTATTTCAACAGAGTCAAGATCGGGTGAGACGCCTTGATAAAGTTATACATCGACGAAAAATTCGAACTGACTTATGTGAATAAGAACATCAACGTTTACATTGCACTATTGAATGAGAATTTCAATTTCCAAACGTTCTTCTACTTTGAAAGAAGCACGTATGAGCCCTACTTCGACGTGAGTAAGTGCATTTCCAATGTTATGAAGAGGAGTGACAAGACGACGTATAAAATATTTATGAAGGGTATCGTGTGGAAGGTGTCTCCGTATATGCCAATGAACGACCTTTACTTTAATAATACCACCCCGGTGATCAGCCTGGAGTTTTATGATTATAAAACAAATAAATTAGTCCTTTGATCCGACTGTGGCTCCGAACACGAGGTGGAGTTGTATTTCCCTATCACACATTATTCGATTCCTTCGAGAGTTAATTTACAACGAGACCTTGTCAGCCCTGAAAAGCAATACGCAATAACTGATAACATCTTCAGTGATCCGGTGTATATCAACCCGAAAGGCCAAGTGTTCAATTCAACACCTGAAGAAAGAAGGGAGTGATACTTCCTTCCGTTTAATTTTACTTGCTATTTCTTTGATAACGGGGAGCTCAGTACGGAGGGATGTGAGTATTCACTATACGATGACTCGAATTTCGTGCAGTGCAAGTGCCTCCATTTGACAGATTTCGTGGTAGAGCATTACGATATCGACGGCAACTTTAAACTCAGTTCGAGATTTTTCTACTTAAAGCACTACATGTTACTGATGTGGAAAGGAAATTACCCGAATAACCCAGCGTTGTATTTCTTTTTGGCGGTTGCCTCACTTTACTTCTTCGTGTTGATCACTTACGCGATCTGCGATTGCTATATGAACGCGAAGGTCGACTGATTAATGTACTGAAAAACATCAATCATAAAAACGAATTGACCTTACAAAGATTCCTACGATTTCATCGACAAAATCGCGTGAACGGTTGAAACGAAGCAACGTTGAGAAAACGCGAAGCAGCGGAACCCGGACAACTTCGAAGATCACATGGACGTAAACAACATCGACGTGGAAATAATGGCGGATAATATAACGAAATATAATAAACAGTACAAGGATATCCAAGCCCAGAAAGCCGAGCAAAAAGACTTCTTCAACCAAAAATCGAAGAACAAAAACGTGAACGTAGGAAGCCAATTCTTTAATCGTCCCGACACCGAAAGCGACGAAGAAGAAGATGAAGTCGAGAAAGACCCGTCGAATAAAAACGACATCGACATCAACAAAAAATGGAACAATAATAGCCATACAAACGACTTTTGAGACAATCAAAACTCTGATCAAAGGATGAACGATACAAAGCATATTCATTGAGAAAGTCCACAGAAAAAAATGAAAAGACTGAATAAATTTTTCCAGGTTGGATTTAGCGGGTTTGGTACCGACACCGCGGGAGGAGATAATAAGAAGTATACGATTAATGATCCCGAAAGAGATAGTGATGATGGTCGGTATCAAAATGATTCCGAAGTCGGAGCACCGAAAAAAAGGAGAAATCAAGAAAAAGATGAATTAAAGCCGATTCAAAGTATTCTACCAGGGAAGAAAGCGAATCAGCAATTGGGATTTTTTAATACAAATGAATCGCGTGTGAAAGAAACAAACCCTTTCCAGGAAGGATACGATAATTACGCTCCGAAATTCCAAAAGCCGAAAGTAGTGTCGGTAACTTTAGATTTCTTTGATAACGATAAGAATGGAAGCGAAGACGCTGGTGATGAGAATGATAAAAACAGAAAAAATAAGAATAATATGAATAGCTTTAACACTGAAGACAGAGACGCGGAAATGCGAATAGGACATACTCAGAACAGAACTGAACTTGACTTCGGAGCGGGGAACAAGGAAGAACTTCCGAAATGATTCCCGAAGTTAACACATGAGAAACGGTTGTGAGAGTATGATAAATTGCCTTGATCATTATGTACGTTCTTTGAGAAGAATTTAAAAAACCGTCACGTCGTTTTCTCTACATTCGCCCGGTTCTCGGTGCTTTATCCAAGATACAAACGCATTGGAAATTTCTTCGCTCAGGTCTCTTTGTACATGTTCTTCCTTTCGATTTTCTTAACGGCAGACGCCAAAATGGAGTTAACTCTAGAGCGAAAGCCAACAATAATAATGCTATTCATTCTTTATTGTATTGCTAGCATGATAGGGAGCTGCATCCTAGTACACCTACCTACATATATGTTTTATATCAACCCCGCCAAATATCGGGAATTGTATAACACCATCAGAGAAAAACAGGGGCTACAAGTCATCAAAGACTACCAAGAACTCAAAGGATCGATGTTATGGTGGAATTGATTTGGAATTAATATTCAATGGATGTATGTCCTTGTATCGTTCTACTTCGCGTTTGGACATTGTGCCACATATGTCTATCAAAACAATACTTTTTTCTTAGCGTTCCTTGTAACAGTTATTAGCGATTTGCTTATTTGGGAAGTGTTTTGGGAGTTTATTGTCGGGTGTTTCTTTAGCTGCAGGCATAAGGGTCGATGTACAATACAAATCGGTGAATTCTTCAACAGAATGAGGAACATGAAGCATTTAGTGTAAGGAATAATTATTATACATACCGAGAAAGGTAAAGAGAGTTGTAAAAAGTTGATATTAATTAATAATCTGAGCTTTATTATATCATCTTTTATATTTCGTATAAAACGTTGTTAAATAGTCTAATATGTTATAACTGGAAACTACAATGCAATTGATTACGAGTTTTACATGGGTCCCATAATTAAAACAATCAAAACCTTCATCCACATCTCATATTGACTACTCAACACAAAAAAAACTTTTAATTCTTTATCCTCGATTATATCATTACCCACATTCTCGTTGGATTAATGCCCTTAATATCTGATCGAACTCATATACTCATAATAATTTATTTTCTTATTTATTGATATATTTATTCATAATATTTAAAGCAAAGTTTAAATTAAACATGGAATCAAACCCGCGCATTTCTCAAGCAGAACAAGAAACAGAATTCCTCGAACGCCCAATCGACACCGCAGAAAACGCCTATTTAGATCAACGTGGTTTCACATGCACTCCTAACGGAAGTTTCTGGGATTCCGAAGACAACTATTTCAACCGCAACGGATATGATAAACATAACGGAAGGTACGATGAATATGGTGTTTACATCCCCGGCCCAGGCTGGAACGAGGATTGATTTTGCTATCAAAACGAAATGGGAAAAGGAGAGGAATTCAAAGCAAACATCGTGGAAAACGTAACAAACGGGTGAATTGAGGAGTATGATAAAATCAACCGCTTCATCCAGGATAACCCAGGGATGGATGAAAGCGATTTCCCTGACGACGTCGACATGGAAGGCAGCGACTGCGACAAAAGCAATTATAATGACTATTCCGATGCGCAATTGAATTCAATATTCTGTTCAACAATGCACCCGAGCGAAAGTCACCTGCATCGAAGCGATGGAAATAAAATACAAAGCGAATCTAAAACAATGAATGCTATCCAGACAAGCGACATCCCCGACAATATCGGCAATCAAAATAACGTGAACGTCTAACACTTTCCTCACTATTCGCGTATGATTGCAAGCATCGAATCATAGCTGCACGAGTTGTTTTTTATTTTTATATAATATAAACATTACCACTCTAACTTAATATTTTCATATGTAATTCAAATCAATTTATCATTAGTTCATCATTGCTTCTTACGTTTGAGTACGGTGTTCTCCTGAGAACAAGGCGTAAACAGCGATAAAACGTTTAATAATTACCCATGAAAAATTAATGGAAGTATCATAATAATAATAATATTAAATGAAATAAATAAATACTTTGCTTACGATCCGCACATTACGAATCCTTTTATCGTCCACCATTTCTATCACTTGTGCCGCGGGAAGGTGGTGATTTCGGTTCGTTTCGAACCGATCGTTTTCATTATTGTTATTATCAAATCCGTTGTCTTCTCCTTCTTTTTCCTCCTCGGCATCGTCTCGTTTGGTGGTTCCGAAGTAATAAATGAACCTCCATGTTATTAAAGCACAGTCCAAAAGAATCGTCGTGAAACACTTCGACATGAACCAAATAAACAACTGTAAATACCGTTCCTCCTTCGCGAGGCTCAGGATAATCAAATACAAAACGAGAAGTAAAAGCATTTGAATGTCCACGACAATCCGGATCATCAACCCTTCGTTTTTCAGGAACTTCCTTCGGGACACCTTTATGATACTTAAGTAATAAGCGCCTTGTCACAAAAACAATTTAAATTTATGCATGTTACTAAGTATCCCCGTTAAAACCGGAGTGGACTTTGCATATTCTCCAACGCACTTTGCCGTGACTTCAAGCGGGATATCAATTGAAAACGAATTCTGGGTTGTCACGTATAGGATATCAGGTCAAAGTAGCATCGCGATAATACAAATATATTTCCAGGAAATCTCCGTGTTTTTCCTTAACTGGTTCGATAGCAAGTAGTTCACACTGCAAAAGCACAAGATGATCACCCCGCGTTCGACCTCATCGCTGATGAAGAACACAAATCAAAACACGGAAATTTTCGCGTTTATTCACGATTTTACCGGTTGGATCGTGATCGGGTCTTTTGATTCCGGGTTAAATTTCGACTTTTGTACAGTTTTTAAAGCAGCAAACATTGTAAATAGCAATAGAGAGGAAGAGTAACCGGTTCGCGTTGAAGGACCGCCATGTGTGGAAATAGAAGTGTCAAGGTTCGAAAAGGTCGTAAATAACAATCTGAAATAAAATAAAACAAACGAACGGGATGTTATACGATAAATACTTCCGTTTCAACGTGGAATCGAAGTACATGTTCTTGTAGTGCCTTAACTCGAGATATCAATATCCACCCGCTCAGGGTAGTTCACGAGTAAATGACATAAAAATATTTTCGCTTTGCTATCGAAAAACCTCGTCGTTGTAACCAGGAACTGCGAGAAATAGATAACGAAGTTCACGATGGAGACGATCATAAAAACAAGACCGAAGATAAAGGAGTAATACCCATTCGGGCTTACCTTGACCTGATATCAAAAGCAGATGAACCCGAGGAACAAGAACTCCGACACGCGGATAATCGTGAACGTGTCCTTCGACGCTTCCATGAAGTAATAAACGACGACCTCGTAAAAATGATAATCGTAATGATCACGAAGATGACATTGTCCTTCATCACGGAAGAAAAGATCTCCCGGACTTTCTTAAGTTCAAGATACAGTTTGAATAGGAGACCTGCAATGACAAACCAAATGAACACGATGAAGGAATAATTATCCGAACCGCCGATTGTCTTCATCAGCCTTTCTTGTGTCCTTTCCAAAAACGTGATATACTGCGTGTAAAACATTTGACTCTGTTTATAGATATCATCCCCGGTTTTGATCTTGGTTGAATATTCCGAATTTTTTAAATCTGTTCAAAACGGGGAGAGGCTGCTTCTTTGGTTAGGGTATTTCTTAATTAATTTATCAATGTATTGTATGAGTTGTATCTCCTTCGATTTGGCGTTTGTGTATCAGAATCAATCGTCTTGTGCCATTCACTGCAGGAACCCTTCGGCTTCTAAAGGGAGATTTACGTTTTTCAGAAACTGCGCTACCGTCGGTGCCATGTCCTTGGGGTTTATCATTGGAGTTCCGATTTTAAGTTTGTTGTAGTTCATGCCGAGTTCTCTTGTGTATACCGTGAACACGCCTTCGTTCCCGTCGTCATCACAGCCGTGATTGCAGATGTTATCCTGACCGTTGTACTCTTGGCCGCCGTGGTCGCTCGAGATGAACAGTGCGTATTCAGGGTGGTAATTATTAATCCACTCTATCAGCGTTGTCAGCGCAAGCTCAATGTAAAACGATTCGATAATCGCGGACCAAGAGCGCTTATCATAGCTATGGTTTAAATAGTCCATTCGTGTCGAATAGAACACAAGTGACATGTTTTCCGTGGCGTTTCAATTGAATCCTTTCGTCTTAATCGGGAAGTCCTTTGGGTGCTTCAACCAGTTTTCGAGTTTGCTTTGCGGGTTTCTCGCGGTTGGATTAGAAATTGCGTCTTCATTATTCGCTGTTCAATTGAACAGCCTTGATATGCAAGTGTTAAAGTTCTCAACACGTGAACTCACCTCATCCCTTCCTGCACTCATGTTCATCATTTGCTCCGCCATTTCTTTCCGTTTCGTCGTATTCGTTATTCGATTGTTCTCATCAGGTGAGGTATAATTTCTTTTAATTTCATTGAGAACTTTCGCTTCGACCCCGGGAAACGCGCCTGGGCATAAGGTGGAAAACACGTACTCTTCCGATGGGAATATGTTTCCATAGAACACGTCTTTCGATTCGGCTTGACCAAGTAAATAATACAATGGATAGGGTGAACCACGGAAAAGCGTTTCCTCGCCGCTGTGTTTGACTTGTTTAAGAATGTGATCGATTTTCGTTTCCTGGGCGGGGAAGTTCCGGGAGAACCTTCCAGTAATTACGGTTTCGTGTCATGATCCACTTTGCTGATAGTCCTTCGATTTCACACGCGCGATGTTTGTAATGTTATACACTGAGCGGAACTTCTTATCCTGTATCAACGTGAGCTGATCGTAGGCCAAACCTTCAAGAAATATCCAAATGAATTTATCTTTTTGTATTTGTTATTACATATTAAATGCACCGGGTTGGTTCTATCAGGGTATGTCTGAAAGGCGTTTTGGCAGAAATTGTTATCGTATTCTGATAGGGTGACCCCTGATAATGTGCTTGGGTTGGTTATTAAGTAGATGGTGAATCAAAGGAAGGATGAAATGAAGAGGAAGTTCAGGAAGTATCAGAATGAGAATTTCATTTCCAAAATAAAATGATTTATTATTCATATTGTATTATATGAATAGAGCCTGGTAGGGTGAAGGTTGGAGGAAAATTAATAATAGATGGTTATGGTTATGTTATAAGGAGGTAAGGTTATAATAGATTCAAAATAATAATAATAAATATGATGATTGAGTTACATTTGAGGGAAGGAGAGAAGTGATTGGGGATTGGGGATTGGGGATT
>JAWNBB010008496.1:0-16161 GCA_036325645.1 Balantidium ctenopharyngodoni
AATCCCCAATCCCCAATCCCCATCAATAATAAAATAACGTTCACTTTTAAAAGAGTTGATAAAATCCTCAAAATAATTAAATTAAAAAAGTCCTTGAATTGGTTAAATATAACATACACGAATGATGATCAGTTAAACTAACTGATCATTATATTGCATTTATTAAACGATGAAACCTTTCCAACATATGATATTTCAAAGTTAAAGTCACAATATTAATTAAACAAATCATTTAAATGTCGATAAAAACACTTTAAATTACTTAATCAATCAGTTAAATAAATATTTATTCTCCCCACAATTCAAACAATTGCACAAGCAGAAACAGAAACACAATTCACAATTCACAACAATGTCTTTTTAACAATTAAAATACCATCCATTAAACATATCATTACTTCATGAACCATCCTTTAACACCCCCGATATTCCCCCACTTCATTCATTTATATTATAATAACAAACCCCTTTCCCAAATACAAATCTTTAAATTAATCAACACACAAATCTCCATATTAATATAAAATTAAATTCGTTTATCATATTCAAATAATTCTTAAACCTCAACAGCTCTTGCCTTAAAACCAAGGATCCAAAAACAATAACATTTTCTTCAATTTATCCTCATTCATCGCGGAATTGACCATTTCGAAAATATTCTTCAGCGGATTAAACACAGGACTATTCTCTTCTTCGGTGTTTCTCAAATATTTTATCTTCGCCATAAACAAGTCGACGTATCTCTTACTCACTTCCATTTTGAATTTATCGAATTGCTTTGATTGCAGGTTAATGTTAAAGATCGAACTCAGCAACACTTTCCTGAAAATCGTTTCTTTCTTCAGTATCGCGCTGGTACTTGCGTACATCACGCTCGGGATGATTCCGTATCAACAAGCCGGCGATAGGAAATACGAAATATTCTTCGTCAGTCTCAACTGAATTTCCTTTCGTTTCTCGATGAGTCGAGTTGATTCCTCCGGCGCACGGATTTTGATCTCGTGGAAGATGCAACTCCCCGTCTCCTTATTGAACGATATTTTATTCAGTGATATCAAATCAAAGAAAAGATACCCCAATCAGCTATTTCACCCGTAACTCGTCGCGAATTGCTTCCTGAAAATAAACACTTCATCGATACTAATAATGAACTTATGAGTGAAGGATTTCAGATTGTTCATCGGTAATATTTGGCACATCCTGTGATAAACCTTCTCGTTTATTTCAGGAGCGTAAAACGTGCAAATATTCGAGTTTTGTGGTAATCATTCTTCGTATATTGAATACGCTATCTCCGGGTCATACCCGTTCTTTTGCATGCAAAACTCGTAAACTTCGTTTCAATAGTATTGATTCCCCTCCTCTTGTACAAGCCTTAAATTCTGCGAGATGAAGTATTTAATCATTGTATTAAAACGTATCTTCTGCTGATACGAGTTCTTGTGGCTTTCGAAGATGTGGTTCAGGATGACTTGCAAAATTAAAATCTTCGGTTCACTCGACAAGGAGTACATTTCATTCTTTCCGATTGTGTAGTTATACACTTTATCGTTACTCCCACGGATCAGTAGCTTGTTATTGATTCAAGACATGAATTTGTAACTGTACACCAGTTCGAATCTATCGATGTAAATAATATTCTCATCGTTCGGTTCCGTGATTTTATTCGAGTAAAGTCCCGGGATTTCCACGCCCTGGAAGCTCGTGCTGTATCATTTGTTATTTAACACGATATCTAATTCCTTGAAATTGTTCTCCGTTGTCAGCTTGGAATGAAGGTAGTACCGATACTTTTTCAGCTTGTTCACTATTGTTATTATCGAGTAATTCCTTGATTTGTCTCAATCTTGGAAATCGTCCACGATTTGCTTCATCACCTTCGTTTCTTCTTTTGTGCTCTTGAGCACGTTTTTAAGGAAATTGATATAATCCGACAGTTTCGCAACGGCGTCCTTCGTCTTGACGCACGTCTGGATGTTTCAGGTGCTGATTGTTCATTGGTTTATTAGGATTTCCTCGGTGTTTCTCTTTGATTTTCAATCTATTTCTTCCTTCATCACTGTTATTTTCTTGATCACGTTGTTAAGTTTATCCTTTGATAATAGTATTTCCATTCAGTGGTTGTACATTTTATTTCAATGATCCGCTCGGTCTCAGTCTTGTTTTTCTTGCTCCGATTTCGGGATTTCTTGCCGGAGTTGCTCGTTTTTCTTTTTATCCATTACATTTGATCATGGGTAGTATCAGGCTTGACTGTATGTTCACGCAATATGTTTTAGTATCGTGTAAAAAAACGGAAATTGATTGATATTCGTGGCGGACTTGACATGTTCGAAGATGATGGGTATCCAAAACAGCCACACCCAGGGAGGAATGTTAGATAATTGCTCATGAAATTTGCACAGTTGGTAATTGGAATTGTCCGGGGAAAGCGCGTTTTCAAGCTCAATCATATTGGACTCGCTTTGGATCTCATTCAGGTTCTGCAGGGGAAACTCCGATATCAGAGCCAAGATCTTCGGAATAACATACTTTGCTTTATCCAACTTGAAGGTGATTGTCATAAGGTAATTGATTATCGCGTTGTTAAACCATATCGATTCGTATTCTTCTTCACCTTCAAGTTCATGCGCGACCTCCGAACTCATTTCCGCCCAATCGTAATACACGTTGAAATCGGTTTTGTTTTTCATCGTGGAAAGACTGAACAGGTTATGCGCTTGGACGACGTCTCCCATTTTGTAAACGAAATACGCTTTTTGATGGATATAACTTGCGAGGATTTCTTCCTTCGAAGAGATGTCTTGGCTGTGCGGGTCGATATTTTCGATATATTTATCGCAGATTTCTATTCCTTTTTGGTAGTTGAAGTTGTCTTTCCGAATGAATTTAAGCTCCTCCAGTTGCTTTAAATACGCGGTGTAGGGCGAGCAGTAGCTGACCTTCTGCGCCTCGTTATTGAAGATATCAATATATTCAAAGAATGTTTCGGTCAGCCCGAGCTTCCGAGCGTACTTAATCATGATCATATAGTTCCATCATTTATCGCTGATGTTATTGTATCATCAGCGCATCTCATCAGGGGTGATCTTCTTCGACAGCAAATCGATCAGATATGTGAATCAATAATTCCGCGGTTCGAGAATTCATTTCAGGGATTGGAAACCTTCGCAGAGGTGAGGCAATCGATCTCGCCACATGAACAAATTCTCCCTGAAGTCGCTTGTTTTGTGGTCTGTTCAATTCCGTTGCGTTTCCTTGAGAGTGTTGGTGCTTTCCCAGGCTTCGACGATTCATTGTCAGATTAGGAAATAGTGATAGTTAAACCTTTCGAACCCGGGCGGGTACGTCGTAAAGTCTTGATATGTTTTTTTAATGCAGTCCATGCACTTTTTGGGAAATGTCTTGAAATCATCCGATAAATTCGTCTTCATCATCATGTAAATTTGGTTGATTTGTGACAAATCTCAATTCTTACTCGGGTTGTTCTTTTCCAGTCCTTCCCACAGAAGACTTCCGGACAGCCAGGTGCTTTCGACGTTTCAATTAGAATTGTTTGTGATTTCGCTGAGCGAAATCGTCTGCGGCCATTTGTTGGTGTTTTTATAGCAATCGAGTCAGCTATCCTCCCAAATACTAAAATCGAGTTGATTCGATAAATCGCAGAAATCATCGTTCGACTTGGTCGTGTTCTCGTTGTTCTCGAAGGAAAACGTGCTCTGTTCGATATAGTCTTTATACTGCTGAAAGGCTTGATTTAGTATTTCTTCACTTTTAAAGTAATTCTCGCACTGGATATTCGAAGTGGCGGAAACGGAGAACTGGTTGTTCGACATGTACTGCTTCAGTCCGTAGGAGTGTTGATTTTCTCAGAGAACGTCCAGTATCTTCAGTCAGGCGTGATAGCTCCTCTCCTTCTCGATATTAGTAATAAATCAGTTTTCTCAGTAAAACAATGAGCTCGTCCACGTGTTCTGCGATCTCGTTAATGTTAAAATTATTTCCGGGGATATCCTGATTCAAGGCGTACAGCTTGTGAATGTTTCGATCAGCAGTTTCACCGAAGGGAAGAACTTCCCTTTTTGGATCGTGTTTCATATGAAGTCATTTATGTATTCGTTCAGGATTTCCCGTTCTTCTCTCGTGAGTATCCGCCATATTTGAGGGAATCAGCTGATCCAAAACTTCTGGCTGAGAGTCCCTTCGTTTCAGATGATTTCCTGAATCGGACCCATCACGTTCTTGGTCTGTTTGTTGTTAATATATTTATTGTATTTATTGATGCAGTTCTTTATCACCCCCTTGCTATCGTACTTATTCACCCTGTTTTCGTCCTTGTCAACCTCCATCTTGACTGCGCTGTCCGGAGGACAAACAAAGTCCAAATTACGTAACTTCGATAGATTCTTGTCCTTGATATCAATCGGCAAAGATCCATCGAAGTTATTGAGTCATATTTCCACGCTGAAGGGTAGCCACGCTGGGTTGTTTTCACTGCATCGACCGTCCCATTCCCGGGTCGTGAATATCCACTTGCAAATGTCGATTAGTTTATTCCCGTGCAATTTGTAGAAGATCGAATACAATCGCTGGCGGATATTGCTATCATTGCAGTAGTGGCTTGAATAGATAAGGATGCGCACAGAGTTGACAATGTACGTTTCCTGCTTTTTCTCGTAGTTGTTGTTCAGGTACTTTTCAATATAATCCATCGAAATCGAAATCACACTGTCACTGATCTTATAGCTCAGATAATCGTATGAATTGAGTAAATCGAATAGGAACCGGTGCGTCGCGGACAATGTCTGAAGAGGCGAGTTTAATATTTTTATAATCAGACACTCGAAGAACGGCTGCACGGCTTTGTCCTTGATCAACGCGTAAATTTTAATGAATCATTCTGTGAGTTTATACGAGTACTCGGTCATGATGTCCTTCGAAGAAAGGTAAATGTAGAACCCGCAAAGGATGAGATCCACCACGACTTGATACGTCGGATTCGTCGCTGATCAATTCGGTGATTTAATCACGAGCTCAATTTTCTCGGTTTTGTATTCTCACAGCGTTTGCAAGTCGAGTCAATTGTTAAAAAACATGTGACTACGCTTGACGTACTCTCATTGCTCCTTCGGGTAGGTCCCCGCCGCTTTCTCTTGCTTATACATTTCAATGAAAAACAACGAAAAACAAAAGAAGTTTTCGAAGTAGTTCGCGGTAAGCGCTTTGGTTTTCTTCATTAAATTGTCGTAACTTTCCTTAATCGTGGGAAGGCTTTTCTCGCTGAGGATTTGGTTCGCGGTTGCGTTGGTTTTGAAGTCGTTGTTGCTGTAGTTCTTATCTCAGAATTTCTTATACAAGATAAAGAACTTGAATTCCGAGATTGGAAAGATGGAAATCACGGGCTGTTTCACCTTTAATTTTTCGTAGATCTTCTTGCTCACTTGGAGCAAATCCCCTCGCATAATGGACGCTTCGAAGTCTCAATCGCATATTTTTCACTTCTTCTTTTCTCATTTGTCATAGTGCGATTCCATTATTTCTCTGATCGAGTTGTATATGATCGCCTTGTTTTCAATCGCTTTATTCGCGGAAATATTCGGCTTCGTGTTTATCGAGTTCAGGATGTTGTCATTGAGAATACACCGCATGATAAACCCGACGTCGTTGACAATTCGGGAGGGCATTCCCGTGTCCGCGGCCATCTTTTGATACAACCCGAAGAAATTCGGAAGGCTTGAATAAAGGGAGTCTTTGCTCCCGTGGATAATAAATAACTTGATTAGGTAGATGTAAGCGTGTAATAAGCTTCAATTATCGGTCGATTCTTGAATCCAGTGTATCTTCATATTACTCAGAGATAATCAATCTTTAATATATCCCAGTCACCTTCGCAGTAGTTCCATATTCTCAAGATCATCCTTTGCTGGCGTCGCCAAGATACTTCAAAAGAACCGGATAAAAACCAACCACAAATTCGTTTCGTTTACTTCATTTCTCTCCATCGCCCCGTTCTGACTCCCGCCTGCGGCGGTGCTGTTAATGCTATCATTTCTGTTTGTATTACTCAGTTTATTCCTTTCTTCTTTTCATAGAACGATGACAAGACCAAACAATTGAATGATTAATTTCTTATGGTACGTCTGGAATTGGAATTTATTAAATTGTTGACAACATTTATACACGTTGTTATTCACCAACTGCGTCACCTCCGTCGTATTGTTACTAAAGAGAAACGGGCACTTCACCAGCTTAGACAGTCACGAAAACACTTGGATTGAATTTCACCGACCATCGGTGAATTGTTCAATCGTTTTCAGAAACGGTTTACTATCAGTGATGTACAATCAAATCGCGTCGAACGCGATCGACGACACGTTGATGTACTCATCCCCGAAGTTTTTGAAATAGCTCGTGACGGTGTCGATGTTCCGATCGTTTCACTGCGAGTTCGTGATTTTTCAATTGATGCACATACACAGCAAGAGATAAATCGTGCTTATCGTCTGCCGGTTTTCCACTTGCGGTGCCTTGATAATATGATTCAGTCCAAGTATCACGTAATTTAAGTCCATGATGTATTTGACTTTATACACCGTGAACTGCTTCAACTGCGCTGCGATGATGATCATGAGACAAAACAGTTTCCATATTTTTATCTTCGAGTTCTCCTCGAACAACCGGAAGGTCAAAGTAGAGATCTTCGCGATGAACCCTTTGAGCATGGTCAGTGTGAACGCGTACTCGAGTTCCCCCTTTTCACTGACTTCGTTTTTGGGGATTTCTCAAATCACCTCACGGTAGTACTTGATCCACCCGGGGATGATTCAGAATTCAGTGACGGTGTCGAAGATGTTCCTCCCGGTGATGTCTTCGAATTTATTCAGGAAACACCTGAGAGTGACTTTGAATTTGTTCGGGTTTTTCGAGGAGTACATTTTGGTCATCATGAACAATTCGATTTTCTTTTTCAACGTGTTATTCCACCCGACCTTCGAGTATTCAAGCAACCCGAACAAAAAGTAGTTTTTGTTGTTATACGTTTTCAAGTATCACATCAGGCAAGTGCAGATGTATTTAATCACCTTGTCAATGTTCTCTCGGTCGGGTTCGATCTGCTCGAAGAGAAGAAAGCGGAGATAGTCGTACATTCTCTCGATGAAGTCGTTTTTCTTGAGGAGCACCGGGGATTTCTTGCATAGAATGCTGACGTATTTTCAATAGTTCTTGCGGATCCGGGAATTCACGACGAATATTTCCTGGGCGATTTTCTCGAACATGCACTCGCGGAGGATCGCGGCCTTCTGATCAAGGAACACGTCCTTGAAGAACTCGATTTTGTATTGATCTCAGCTGTCCTTGCATATCGAGATGAAGTACTCACAGAACCGGTTCTTAATAATCGTCAGTAATTTAATCAACGAGTTTTTGTACTTCGAATTCACGAAATTTGTGTTTTTTTGTTCTATGAAAATACGCTTCGACTTCGTTCAAAGGATTTCGATGATCACCGCGGCTTTGCTGTCTCAGATGCTGTAGTCAAGGTGCTGGAATCAGGAAACGTAGCCGTAGTTCAGAATGAGAATGTTATCGAATTGCAACGTTTGGTTCAGTTTCATTCAAGTCGATTTCATTTCCTCGACGGCCTCGTTCGAAACGGAGACCGATTTGATTAATATCATCAACGTGTCGATGAGCTTCGTATACACAGTCGCGGATTTATTCGCGTCCAGGTCGTTGTTCCTGGAGCTGACGCTGATCACTTCGCTGATTGTTTTCAGTAACTTCATCGTGTTTTTCTTGTAATCCTCGTCGTTGCGGATCCGCGTTTTCAAATCACCATTGAACGGCGCGTTCATGACCTTGTTCAAGTACTTTTTCCCGGCCTTTCAAATCAGCCTTTCCTCTTCGGATATGACGTAGTTGATGACTCACTTGGTCGTGTTTCACTTTCATATGTTGAACTCCTGTTTCTCATTGTGACTGATGAGGTTGTTGATGTCCTCGTTCGCGAATATGTAGCTGAGTAGTTTCATGTATCATTGCGTCATTTTTATTTTTTCCGATCATATCGGGAAGATCTCCGCTATGTACGACTCGTTTTGGTTGTACTCTGAGTTGTCGATGATGACGTTGCTTTGAACGAACTTCGCGACCTTCTTCATATCTTCATCAGGGATGTCGTTATAAAACGACTGCTCTTCGCCGGGAGTGTCGATCGTGAAAGGGAATTGAATGTTCTTCCCTCAATACAACTTCTCCATGAACATGTTCTTGAATTTTCACAGGAAGAGGCAACGTTTAATATACTTACTCACGGTAATGTAAATGAATCAAAACTGCAAAATCGACTCGTAGAGGCTCTTGGTCATGTCGTAGAACAGTTTGTAATGGTCATCGTTCGCGAAGATGTAGCTCACGATGTTGTTCGGGCATTTCTTGAATAAGAATATCAGCCCCAACGAATTGGAAATCAAAGGAGAAAAGTTGCTCTCGACTCACCCGAGCTTGATCCTTCAGGTGGACATTAAAGAAAAAATCTTCCGATTCACATTTGAATCCTTGTTATATTGCTTCAGGTTTATTCCGCGATCCACTCTTGCTTCGAACTTCTGCGTCTTCTGCGCTCAAATCGCCTCAACGGAACACTCCTTCGGGTAGGTAAGGTAAGCCGCGAAGAAGTTCTCAAGCGAAAGTTGGTCGATTTTGAAAATGACATTCGCGATGAATTCGACTTTTTTGTTCACTAAAAATATTTGTTTGATTGCATAGGAACATATCTTGATCTCATATCAACTTGTGGAATTGATGTTCTGGATCAACTCGTTGATGATGAACTGAAGCGCTTCGAATAGCATGATAAAACCTTTCTTGGCGTGGATGATTTGGGGTCGTCAATGTCCATGTTACTAAGTAGAATCTCTTTAGTAAGCCCTTCGTACTCGGGTTTATCGGTGATATAGTTATCAACTAATTTTTTAATAATGTCCTGACAGTCGCACTGATATTTAATCGCGACGATGGAAGAATAGCTCGATGCCACGGAGAACACGGCGCGGAAAATGTATTTACAGTACTTAAACGTGATTTCTTTTGTGAACTTCTCGATTCAAATATCGATTAACACCAGGCTGATACCCTTCTTCGGCCAGTCGTTGCAATAGCAACAGTTTAAAAATTTGAGGAACATGATGTCGATTATTTCGAGGCGCTGGATCACGGTGTAATCGCTGTCGAAGAACTGTTCGAGTGTGCTTATGATTTTCTTGATTCAGGTCTTGGCGATTGTCGTGCAGGCTTGATTGGCGTTCCGAAGCAAGGTCGGGTTGATCGTAAATAAAAAGTCGAAAATGATATCGAAAATGACGATCGGGTTTATCTCGAACACATGGATATGTTTATTGTTTTTATCCTTTGAGAGCATCACCATCACGAAATACTCACACACGAATTGGATGATATCCTCGACCTCGCGCTTGATCTCAGCGATCTCGGTGAGGGTGTAGCACAGGAACAACCCGCGGAGGATCTTCTCAAGGAAGAAGTGTTCGCTTTTCCTGAAGATTGTGTTGATTTTAAACTGCTCTTCATTGTTGTTGAGGACCTTTCAATAGGCGCGGGAGTTGAATTCCTCCTGGTTCGGGGTGACATCGTTGATGAGGTCTTCCTTGATTTTCATGATGTACTCGTAGTTGATTTCCTTATCGATGAAGGTGAGGAGACAGGCTTTAAACGTGTCTCAACTCGCCCGGATGGAGTTGTTCCCGATCTTTTTCGTGACAATCTTAATGCAAATGTCGATGATCGTGTCCACCGAGAACTCGAGCGTCTTGCCGCTGACTTTATCGGTTCAATTCAAAATGAGGATCTGCGTCGGACACGTTTTAAAATTGACGCACTTGTCCTCGGTGTAACTGCGGCTCTTCCCCCCGAACTTCGATCACAATTTCACGCTGTTCAAGCTGATTGTCGTTGGTTTGTACAAGTTCGCCGTTAAAATAATCGTTCACTGGTTGAGGTACTTCTGCAAAAACGGTTTCACATTTTCCGGTTTATGCCATCACGTGTTCATCCACTGCTCGAGGTCCTCTCAGCCATGGTTGATGATCTCGGGGGTTGTCATCGTGAGCGAGTCCATGAGCGACGGGAAAACGAACGTGCTGAAATCAATTCAATACTTGAACTTTCAGGGGAAGATCCCGATGATCTCAGTCACCATTTCGTTTCAAACCGGGAAGGAGTCTTTGACGTTGATCATGAACTTCATAATTCCGTAGACAAAATGCAGCGCTTCTTTATGGAATTCGTAGTCTCAGGCATTCGCCGGACGCACCGCGATGCTTTTGAATCAGCACCTGATGATGTAAATGTAATTACCGAAGTACTGCGACTTCTTGGATCATACAATGCAATTTATTCAAAACGAGGTGATTTTCTGTTTCGGACTGTCGTTATTCGAGAAGAAAAGAAGGCTTTTGAATCACTGTTTCAGCGTGGTGATGATATAAGACATCGATATCTGATTCGACGTCGCGTTGAGGATATCGTACTCTTCGATGTTGTTCCCGATTTCGTAGATTTGATTGTTGAAGTAATCGAAGTAAATATGGAACAGTTCCTTTTTGATCGTGAACACCGCGTCGTTGGATTTGGGTACCTTGAAAAGCCGGTCCACGAGGAGGGTGAGGATGCAGTTTGCGTTCGGGCAAAAGCGGTAGTTGAGGATGATGAGTTGGAATATTTTCGGCATGCTCATCTTGAACACTCACGTGCATAGATGCGGCGGAAGTGTTCAGTAGATATCAACGATTTCGTACTCCTTCGTCGTCTCGTCCTCCTTGGTTCAGTGTTTGTGGGACTTGAATTTCTTCTCGAACAGCAGTCAGAAATTATAAAATCACTTGGATAAATACAACGCCTTTTTGTGGTTACTATTCGATGCGAGGATTTGTTCCTTCATCGACCCCTTTTGAGACTGGGCGTTCCCGCCCATCGCATTCACTCATTGTATCGAGTTTTGCACCGGTTGAGAGCCTTCGTGGAGAAACACTGCGACGATGTGTCTTATCATTTCGGGAGTTCATTTGACGATCGCAAGGAGCAAATCATCCTGCGTGGTGTACTTCTCGAACTTGTTCCCGATGAGTATCTCGAGGATGAGGTGGTCATTGCTCATGTTGATTTTATTGAACAGCGCCTCCTTCTCCTCCTTCGTCGGGTACAAGTTTTCCTCGGTCATGATCTTGTTCGTGATTTCCTTTTTCACTTTGTAGTCCTCGTGGAGGAAATAGTTATCGAGTTCGGTAAGTTTCACGATGTTCTCATAGAATGTGGCGAGTTCCTGGAGTAAATAAAAGGCGACGTTGTAGATAATGTACCACAACTCCACCTGGAGAGGCTGCAGCTTCGAGTTGATATCCTTAATAATATCATCGAAATTACTTCGGATTCATTCGAAGATGTTTATCTTTCAATCGTATGAGAATTTGTAATTGTTGATTTTGGAAATTAATTTTTTGATGCGGAAGAGTCGCTCTTTCTCGGGGCGACGCTTGATGAAAACACCTTCGAATATGAGGATGTCCTTGTACAGTTCATTGAATTTGTTATCGGTGATGTAATTTCCGCTTTTGATGTAGTAACTTTCGTTGACGAACACGTCACGATATTCGAAGAAGATTTCATGGAACTGCGGTCAGTTTTTGTATTGGCTGAAGATGTCTTTCCTGCTTTCTTTGCTGTAAGTGCTTTTCAAAATGTGGATGATTCAGTTGATTATGTCTTTGCCTTCTGCGGGACGCGCGGAGATCCGAGCCAATTTAATGTAAAGATTTATACTCCTGGATAGGATGATTAGATAGTCTTCATATAAATAAACATATTCTTTCGTGATCTTCTGCTCTCTCCCGTTTCTTTTCGGGATAATGTTTTTGATTCAACTCGTCAAGCTATCGCATCAATTGTGCGAGCTTTGATCGTAGGCGATGTCGGTCTGGTTCATCCATAAATACACCGATACCTGTTCGATGAGTTTCATTGAATCGCAGGCGAGCGGAAGCCGCCTCGGGTCGGCGTTCAAGTTCTTCTCGAAGATCGTCGCGATATTCGCATACGCTTTCGTGAGGAACTGCGTGAACTCGATCATCGTCTTATTTTTAATGTCGTCATTTCTCTGTGAACAATCCCACATGATCCGAGAGAGTTTCAACCCGATTTCCTCTAAATCGTTAAATAAAACATAGTGAAACCTAAAGCGATATTAGATAAAGCATGATATTCATACACTTGAAGTATCAGATTGTTTATTTCTGTGCTTTCCTTGTCGTACAAGTACGGAACGTACAGATCGATAATCAACGATTTAATTTGTTTGATTTGGTGTTCTCATTGTTCTTGATACTGACATTCCATTTTCTGGGTGATCTCCCGAATAACGGGAGTGTAATAGTGCATGTACTCTCGTTTCGTATGTGCGCTTTGATTGCTATTGAACAAATGGGTTTTGATCATTTTGAGGATAGTGTAAAGCCGCTCGAAGTCTAAGGAAGGAATTAAAAATTAAAGTACCTTTTCGAAAGAAACAATCGTTTATGGTTTGAATTTCGTTGTTTATATTCCCTAAATAAGAGCGATAAGTGAGGTGTTAAGATATAAAGTGAGTTTGTTTACTTGTATGGAAATCCTTTTTGTCTGCCATATTGGTTAAAGTTAATTATTTAATGTGAATTTAAAAATATTTTGAGTTATATACGATTTGGTTAAATAATAATAATTAATTAAATTGTTTTGTTTGATTAAGTTGTTTAGTTGTTTATTTGTTTAGTTGTTTAGGTGAATTTTTAGATAAGTGTTTGGGTTTGTGTTGACTGCCAGGAAGGGATTGGATGATGTGAAAGTGTTTGAATATTGTGGAATTAGGGAGATGAGGAGATGAGAGATGAGATTTCTGTGTTTAACGTGGCTATGATGGAGGATCATGTGGTTATTTAGGTAAGGATATTAAATGGAAAGATATGTTTATGGGGTTTAAATTTGTATTTTCAGGGGTTGATTTATGATGGGAGTGTGTTGTAATGTTTGTTTTCAAACATTTCCGGTTTGATATCACCATGTTTTACATATTAAAATCATTTAACGTTAGTGTGATTCACCGTCCACCATTCACCGTTCAGCGAACGCGATTTGTATATCCACCGCAGGTTCTTCGCTCCATTTTGCAACATCAAACCGTGTTTACTCCCTTACAATCCTTACAATCCTTTATTATCCCTTCCTAAATAATAACACCATATTCATCAACATCCAATTTCTTCTTGACTCCCCATCAACCAACAACGTCCTCCTTCGAATTATAAAATACATTTCCTCACTCCGCACAATCCTAATCCCACTTAATTAACAATATTTATTCGTATAAATGCTATATTAATTACTACCACCACTTTATTTTAAATTCTGTTCATACTTCTCCAATTCTTCCGACTTCCCAATCAACCCAATTTCCTTCACCGAGTTGATTAAATAATTCAACGTATTCTTATCAACATTCAACTTATTCCTTAAAATTAAATTCGCTGCTTTAACTTGGAAATCGCCTTGAATGAATAGTTTAATCGCTTCAATAAATGCACCGTCTTTGATCTTCACCTCCGCTGCTTTATCGTACATTTCCGTTTCGATTCACCAATTCAAGTACTTTTCTTTCATTTCGTTATATTCCGGAATGTTAAACTTCTCGGCGAGTCTGAGCGAGTCTTCGAATTTGTGAATCTCCTGGAAAATGTCAATCGCTTCCTTGATTCAATTATTGCTCACCATCACTTGCTCCGCTTCGTCGAATTGCTTTTCTCAAATAAGCATTCTCGCCTCGATCAGGGAGGTATACCCGGTCTTTTCTTTATCTTTAATCACCTTCTTAATATAAGACAGCTTTGAATAATTGCCCAGAGATGCGAAGCATCTCTGGGCAATGCTAAGATTGCGGTCTTGAACTGCGATTTTTGCAAGGGTTTTCCAATACGTGGCGATCTCGCTCTTGTCGGTGCTTGTTGTACCTTGGTTTATATTTTCTAAAATTGTGACTGCTTTGTTGAGTTCGTGCTCGTCTATCGCGAGAGAGAGGTTCACTCAGTTTTCGTCGAGGAATATTTTTGTGATTTTATTACTATTTGTGTTATTATTACCTGCACTCCCCATGCTCTCACCGAATTGATTCCCGCTACCACTACCACCACCATTCGATTCATTGTTAATATATACTTCTATTTTCCCATGCGCTCTCCCTACTTCTTCAACGGTTCCTTTAATTGGTATCACCTTCGGACTTGAAAAATTTTCGATATTATACCAAATGATTCAATTCCTCGGACTTTGTGCGACTAACACCTCCGAGTTCGGTACCCATTGAACGAACCCACACAGGGAAGCAGGGTGATTTTCTTCCCGGTTGGAATCAGCAACAAATTAAGATTTTTATTACTGTCTCTATATATTCACTTATTCCCAGATTTATTAAATTCTAAATATTCAATATTTGAATCATTGGTATGACTGACTATGATCCCTCAAGAATTCAAATCCTGAACGTATATCGTGAGCGGGTCAACCAGAAAGGCGATCAGCTTCAAATTTTTATTGTTTTTACTCGACACCTTCGCCGAGATCAGGTTCGGATGTGGAAAATCCGTTCTGAAATACCCAATGATCTCGTTGTTACCATACTCAATAACCGCGATTTCACCAGACACGTAAACCAAACAAGTTCCACTGTTATTATCGTCAAATTTTTCGCTTCCCGTCGTGTTCCACGGCACTTCACTCCATTTCTGCGTCGTCAAATCCCCCACAATTCAGCTACTTTCAGTATTAATCACAATCAAATTATTATTTTGTATTCCCACTTTCAATATCTCGGGCGAGGAATTCGTTTTAATCGTAATACGTTTCCCTTTCTCGACATCTTTGATCAGGACCTGTGTTCACGATATATACGTGATTTCGAATTTATCCGCGATTCAACTCTTTTTCAAACACGATTCAAACATATCTCAAGAGCCGCAGAGGGACCCGGTTATTCAAACACCGAAATCCTGTTTCCAGCACAGCGCGGTGAAGGAGTAATAGTTGTCGATTTCTCAAACGCAAGTTTCCTCCCATTTGTTGTGCTTGAGATTATAACCGAAAATAAATCATTTGTTGTAATTACCTATCGCGACTCAATCGTAGGTGCTGTTCACTTTGCAAATTGTGAAATCTTTTCATTTTTCGTTTTTGGAATAGTCGAAGTTCTGGAGGACTTCACCCTTGTCGTTGTAAATGTAGATGATTTTATCGAGGCTTGCGATTAAGAAGTTGTCGTTAATTAAATACCCCAAGCAGTAGGAAACCGTGGTCATCGTTGTTATTTTATTCGTAGTGTCAGACTGTCAGGAATGAATGTAAACACTGCAATCCATGTGAGCGCTGATAATACTTGTGTTGTTGCTATTGTAAGATAATGACACAACGTAGCACCCGGTCGTGTAAAGCACATGCGCGGAATTATTTTTTCAAGTTCCGATTTTGATTTTACCGTCGGCGATGCCGAAGATTATTTCGTGCAGTTTTTTATTGGGCCATATCATCGCGGTTATTGAGCTATTCTGCTCGAATTTGTTACAGATTACCTTTTTATCGCCCCAATTATGGCCGAGATTGTAGACGAAGATTATGCAATCACTCTGGCTAACCGCGAGCTTCGTCGAGTCGGGCGAAAATGCAAGGTCTTTAACGACGTAGCTTTTGGAGGTTTTATTCGCTGGTTTGGTCTGAAACATTTCTTTTTTTTCACCGTTTTCATCGTATCAGGATATTCTCACGTTACGACGCTCGTCAACGTGAGCCACGGCGAGGCGCAGGAGATTAGGGCTCCACGATATCGCGAATATCTTTTCATGCCATCGATACTTTCTTGCAGGTTTCGTCAGTGTTTGAAATTCATTTAATTAAGGTTAATTATTTGTTATTTAATTATGGATAATTAGGTAGTGTTTAAAAGGAATGGAATGTATTGAAAGGTGGTTGATATAAAGAGTACGAGATTGAATTGATTGTGGATTGAGAATTGGGATTGGGGATTGGGGATTGGGGATTGGGATTGGGCCCAATCCCCAATCCCCAATCCCC
>JAWNBB010008511.1:0-13476 GCA_036325645.1 Balantidium ctenopharyngodoni
AATCCCCAATCCCCAATCCCCAATCAATCCTTTCCTCATTGATAAACATATAATCCTAGTTAAATATAATATTTACGCCCCTGTTTTAAGCATATCCAGCATCATTTTTTCATGTCCAAACATAATAATAATCTATTTATTTATTTCTTAACAAATATCCTCTCCTTTTCCAACCCCAATCCCAATCCCAATTCCCTTCCTCATCTCCCTCGAATCCTCCTCCAAAATAAAGACAATTTCTCTCGTTTTAATATAAATAATCAATTCAATACATAATAAATATTTTATTTACTTAACCCTCTATCGTTTTATTCGTAATATAGAATTGGGATACATTTCAATATTAACTGAAATTATTTTTCATTTCGATTTTAATAAAACAAAATTCTTACTTTATTATATTTCTTAGGATTTACAAATAATATATCAATAATATATTCCAATAATGTGCAGTTAGTAATACAACGACCCGGATCATTGGTACTGATATATTATTTAAGCATAATTTTGTTTTTCTCTGAATATTTTTATAAATTCTAACTTTTAACCCGCTAAATAATAACATTTACAGCTTTAGCGCATTTACTTTTAGAGGCTTTCCTCCGCTGATTTAACTAATTGCCAATAGGCTATCTATATTCAACAAATTTCTTTTTATCCTTTTTACTCAAAGGAATTCGATTATTAATATTACAACAATATTAAAGACAATACCGATTATTAAGAATAAAAATTGTACTTGTTTGAGATAGGAAAAGATATTTGTGATATCAGTGACAATGAAGTAAATGTGACTGCGGTTTACTTTCTTCAAGACGAATTGTACTCAGTCATCAAGTACTATCAACGATTCGCTTCCTAAAAACGTAGTAATATCAACAACATCTCTATCCTCGATTCTATTGAAATCGCTGTACATATCACTGATAGTGTGTAGTATATAATCATAAACATTTTTCAACCCTTTTAAGGATATTCCGTTTCCGATTATTTTGCATTCGTGCACGTAACTGGAAATCGAGGAATAGAACGAAGGAAAATTTATTTCTGTTACCTCACTATTAGGCTTTTCTTCGTAGTTGAGGACCTCCCTCCAATAGGACGAGTAAAAGCAAAGTGAGTTTTCTTCGGAATACATTTCATCGTAAGTAGTGGTTAGTTTTCAATATTTGGAATTACCAGCGTATTTAGATGCAAATTCGCCGATGTTTTCCTTAGCACTGAATATTTGATAATATATTCATGAAAATTTACTCCTCTCTAATCCTTTGAACCAGGTGTTCGTGGCGAGATCAAATTGAATATTGAAGTAATTGTTGATTATCTCTTCCTTCATTTCATTAGGTTCGATTGCGATATAATTAATATCGTTGATCATTATCGACGAGAAGATATAATTCATAATTTCTGCGAATTTAGGAACTATTGTTAGGTAGTTTACCGCAACTACTGAACTCGTTATTATTCCAATATATCAATCGTAGTTAATTAGCGTATTGGAGACTTGAACAACTGTGAATGTGACAAAGCAGATAAATGTGAATACGATGGAAATGTAGAATAATCTCGGCGTAGACACCTGTTTGAATTTTATTTTCATTTTCGATTTTTGAATTAACTCTAAATCCTCATTCTCCTTTTGTATACTCTTTTTCTCCTTGATATAATCCCGTTGACCTGAACTATTTCTTTTACCTTCTTTTTTTCTCGGCGATTTCGAAAGAGTCGTTGTCTTGTTCCCGGGGGAAATCGTATTTGCATTCTCGTACAATTGAGTATTTCTTTCTCATTCCCTGACTTTTTCATAGTTGAAATTCTCAAGTAAATCCTTCAATTTAAGGACTTCCAGCCCAAGTGTTTCAAATGAGGGATTAAACTTAAACAATTTTTTCATTTTTATCCGAATTTGCGAGACATTGATAATGAACATAATTATGAGGACGACATACAACACCAGTCCAACCAGTAAAATAATAATATTTAAAATCAGCTTTTGGTTTGACAGGGATTTATTGTTTTCGTTTAGTATTTGTATTGCTTTGTTTCACATGGCTTCGCCTTTGATGGTGTAAGACTGGCAAACATTCATCATGAAATAATAAATTAATCTCTCGTTTTGTGTTGCTCATTCTTTATCGGATTTGTATTTTGTTGACTGAATATTAGTAAATGAATCGCCCAAAAAATACTGTTTTCACCTGCAGATTCCTTCTTCGCTCTTCTCGAAATTAAATATGCTTACACGAATATAATAGATCTCATCGATTAGAGTCGAGTTAAAGGTCTTCTTTGACCAGTCGTTGTTGAGGTTAGTTACTTCGAAAGGCTGAATGAATTCTTCGTATATCGGTCACGCTTTCGAGTTTTTTGTTATTTGATTTAAATAGTAGAACAATTCGAAATAGTTCTCAAGGAATTGCTCTGTTCTCCTGTTTAATTGATTGATTGTTTCATCGTAAAACGATGTAACTTCCTGGATCTTTTCGGAGATAAAGCAGACTCGATATGATGATAGCGCGATATAATAAACATCAGAAATGACTGCAATCATGCTATTGATCGACCGGAATAACTGAAGTGAGAATAAGGAAAGTCTATTTTCGTTGATGAAGTTATAACTGATCAAAGAGATAAAAATAGCAAATAGTGTAAAGTATATTCAAGTAAACGGAATTGAAGCGAGGAAGTTGTTTATTTTTTCTCTTCTCCACTTCCTCATTTCTTTTTCCGCGGTCTTGTTTTGACTGTTATTATTATTATTAGAAAAACCGAATTCCGTGAAATTGAGTTTCTCACGAGAAAATAATCTGTTGATTCGTTTCAATTGTTTTCCTGTCCTTCTTTAATCAATTGCTGATTTCCTTTGGTTATTTCCAATAGCGTTGAACACGAGGGATCGTTAAATTTTCAATTCTTTCCACTTTGTTTGCAGTTTCGAGTACTTTCTTCATTTCATTTTATTACAACAATATAATATTTCTTTTTCAGCAGCCTTATCTCAGTGATTTTAATGAGGTATTCTTGGTCGTTTGTGAACTTATTCCTGATACCGGAGATGATATATTTTCAATCGTTTCATTCTTTTATCGTTTCGATTCATTTATTTCAATAATTAATCGATGATAGGTAATTGGTTTTGTATATTTTTACATGTTTTTTATAGACAATTCCAAGGGTTTTCATCCAATCGATATTTAAAACCTTTGACATTTCCTGGTTAATTCCGAAAAAAGAGAAGAAAATATTATTGAATGCGATCATGTTCATGCTTTGATCGAGGATTAATTCGCAGGTGTCGGTTGGATTATGTTCAAGATTAATGATGATATCTCATTCGTTGATTTTCGGAAGAACGGAGATATTCATTAAATACTTCTGCAAGTACCCTTCTTTGCTTATAATGTAGCTATTTTTGTTTAAACTCTCGAACCATGAGCAGTCTTTATCTAAGAAAATATATTTTTTTATTATCTCACTATTTAAAACACTAAATTCATGAGGACTTAAAAAATCAATTTCTTTATTGATTATCTCTATGATATCATACTTCAACTCCTCGGCAAGAGCAAGGGAAACGTACTTGATCAAAAATGATTTGTTTATCTTATTTAAAGATAAAACTATAAAAAAGTTATCTTCTTTCTTCTTGTTATGAAGGAATTTCTCAATATTATAAAGGCAATTTCCGTCCAGCTTCTCATCCGTTAGTTTCTCCTTGAGCAATGTCTGGAGCTTTATTAAAGAGTATTTCACCTCAGCGTTCTTAATAGTGTTAATGTCAAGTCTTTCATTTAAATATATCAAATTTCTTTTTAGTTTTTTCTTCGCGCCACTGTAATTTTGAATCGATTGCATGAGATTCTCATTTGTGAAATTAATTTTTTTACTTTTATTCTTTGCGATTCTGTTATTATTAAGCTTCCCTATATTATCAAGCATTTCTTTAATATTGCATATGATACTATCATAGATCTTTTGTTCCTTCACAAAGGAAGATCACCGGATTTGCTTTGAATGTGTATCGAGAGCTCTCATTGATTTGATAATGCATTTCGACATTTCATAGAGTTCATAATTTAATTTCCAGTCTGCATTGTAGTTGTTTTTTCAGTTGTTGTAATGGTGAATTCAATGAAGCACTCGGATTCAGTCCCCGGTGATTCAGTAATGATATTTTATTTGCACTCAATAACTTTCCGACACTCTTCACCCTCATTGGTTCCGCAGTTCGAAATGATTTTCATATGCGATTCTCTTGATAATTTTTTTATCGATTCAATCTAATATCCAATTAAACACATTGCTTTCTGTCTTCTGAGTAAACACTTCTTGACACGCGCATTTATCAAAACTGCAACTTTTCATATGATTTAGCACGAGGTTAAAGTACTTTTTCCTGTTGTCCTGTTTATTACTGATCACGCCTAATCAGTAATTAATTTCATCGAATTTAAAAGTCGACTTTTCATTGAATAGCTTGGTGATTCACCGTAAAAACAGCGACTGCTCTTTTATTTTCAACATTGAGTATGTTCATGGTACTGCGATAATCATCAACGAGAGATACTTTATTAAATTGCAATGTATAGGATATGAATCAAATACGATATATATGATTATCTCGTTTATTCAGCTGACAATCAGATAATTGTTGAGGTACATCAACATTTTAAATAAGGGAAACGCGTTTAAATTCGTGTAAAGGTAATCAATGAAAAGATATACTAAGCATAAGGTTGAAATGATTGATATCACAAGTACGAAAATATTCCGAGAATTATCGATAAAATATCAGGAGATGGAGATTCAACCTTGGAGATGGTAAATGACGTTTAAAATTTGCTTTGTGAAAAAGGAAATTTTTATGTTGATTCCGAATACGTCTATGTTTTTAATCCGGTTGCATTTTTCCTTTGATAAGGGAGTTTCGTAAAGTCTGTGGACGATTTGTGCGGCTGTGATAAAAGAGTTGCTAATGCAATATAAGAAGTAATAGTTGATAATATATCACATTACCAAAGAAAGAGCGTTTATTACGGAAATGATATACAAAGCAATCGGGAAATCGTTATCAAATTTAATCATTTTTTCATTAAAATCCGAGGTAAGTATTGCTTCTTTATTTGAAGTATTTTCGTAGTAAATGACAAACAAAGACAAAAAGAGGATTTCAGTCAGAAACTGAGATAACACGACAACGATTAACACTAAATAAGAAAGCGAAACGCGGAGAGTTTTATTCTTTTGAATTGCTTGTCTTAGGGTGGTCACTGTGAGGAAAATACATGATAATATAAGAAAGATCGCAAATGATACGACTGTATAGACCAGGCCTGTGTAGAAAAAATTAGTGCGAAGAACACACATTTTCATTATGGTATTGAAAATAAAATCGTTTATTGTTATGATATTTACTTGTTCGATGTTGGATTTGATTAAACCGATTGGCAAGAACCTGATTGTAAATAGGATAAAATAAAAAAAATCGTTTGTGGGTAGGGTTTCACGGAATAAATAAAGGAGTTTGTTTTTGTGTGTTGATAAGGTCTTATTACTTTTTATATTGCTACTCATTTTAATTATAATTATTTGTTGTTGTTATTATTGTTGTTTTTAATATCTTAGATAATATTGGGGTATAATAATTAGTTTTGTTTAGATACGAAAGAGTTTACTAATTTTACTTGTTCTTCTTCTTTTTCTCTTCTGATTACACAAATCCCTGGGCTTTTCCCATTAAACTAAGAAATTTGGAATTTGGATTTCACCTGACATTTGTTATATCATTTTGAAATACCCATAAATTGTTGGAAAGGATTTTCGTTTTCGACTTTTTTTTCCTTATGATTTCCTTTGAACTCTGTTATCTTACAATAATTGTTTATTTATTTTGTTTGTTATTCTTTTTATTCACATTGGATTTCTTATAAAATATTTACTTGTTTATTAGTATGTATTTATCTTTTGGTTGTCTACCAGGTTTTTTTTAATAGGTCTTGTTTTCTCGACTCTCTTCTTTAGTATTACTGCTTCGATGTCATGTTTAATAACATGCCAATCATTATATAACATTACTATCTTTTCTTTTGATGTTTCAAGAATCTCTTTAACAAATTTAGTTAACTGAATATCTTTTATCCATTTTTTTACAGTTTCAACTTTGTCACTGTTAGTTTCGTCGAATTATCTTCTCATTGAGTTAAATTTTGGTTGACTACGTTTTTGATTTCAAATATTGTTTCATCTTCGATGATCTCAATAGAAGTATCCTTTTTAGTATATATTATTATTGATTTGTATTTCGAAGTCATTGTCAATATGATTAAGATTTATTTTTTTGTGGAATATTTCTTGTATTATTCACTTATCAACTAAGCTTTTTCGGTTTTGTTTTAATTCATTTAATCGTTGTATTAAATGTAATTTGGAATATGATATCATATATAGCACAGTTGACTTTTTTTATCTAAACCCAGATGTGGGTTTTCCTGCTTTATTGTATTGTTAAATAGTCTTTATGCAGCATCCCCTTTATCATCCTTGCCAAGTTTGTCTATTTTTCCCATAATTCCTCTTTGATAATCTTCTCAATTATTTTTATTACTTCTTGTCTAGATTTTCCTCTTTTTGTGTTCATAGTATAAAAGCTCTTATTGCAGTTTTCTTAGAAAAAATAAATAAAAATTATATTTTAGGTAGATGATGAGCTTTGATATTATTATTCAGACATTGATGTTTTTATATTAAATATTATTGCATTATTATTTAGAGGTTTAGAAAAGGACAATCATTTTGTTACCATAAGACAAACTTATTTAAGGGTTAAATGTATAAATATCTTTTTAATAGAAGGATATTCTTTAATAAAACTGTTAAATTAAATTGATTTATTACGCTTAATTATTCGAATTATTCTTTATTTTGAATTATGATAGAGCAATCGACATCTCATTCTAATAATAATACTTGACTCAAAAGATAACACTAATAACATATGACTTTAAACATAGCACCGAAAAAAATTTGTTCATTGTAAAAGGTTTTCCTCTTTGAATATAAACAAACTGTAAATAGAATTTTATGAATATACTAAGCAAATAAAATAAATGTCAAGATTAAGGAACAATAATGTCGAGCCAGGGTCAAAGGAGATATCAAATGACTTCCCGATGAATATCAAATCAGAGTTTGTGAATTTCATGGCAAAGGTTCAAATTGAGAAGGATAAAGCGACGAATCGAAATTTGGACAATGTCAATAGTAAGAAATTAAATATGTGAACTTATAATATTGACAAGAAATTCATTGCTGGAACTTCGAATGATAATGGGAGTAATATTAATGAAAATGTTAATTTCGATAAGGCGAAGCGAACAGTCGCAAAGAAAGGATTACTATATTTACTTAATAACCTATCGGGTGGTTCTTTTTGTCCGGAGATAAATACATACTTCGAGGAAATGAAAGAAATGAAATTAACAGAAATGAAAAATAATCTCAAGCAATCCCAGCTTAAATATCAAGCGGAAGTTAACGGATCTAAGGTGAAAATGCTTGGAAAATATAAGGGAAATAAGGATAATACTCAAATAAAAATAAATCAACAAAATAATCCTGAACAACTTCCAAATTGAGTTAAAAAAATCGATAAAACCATTCCTGAATGGAATTTAAAGGAGGATTTTTAGGATACACGAAACACTTCATTGTTTAAGCAAACACTTATTAAATTAGCATATTTTCTTAATTCTCTTTAGTGCAGAGTAGTTAGTCTGAGTATAATTAAATGAACCAGGAAATATTAAATAATTTCACTTTTTTTTTGTTTATTATATATTTAATCTATTAACTTAACTTCAAAAGCTAATTTCAGTCGTAAGGTCGAAAGCTTCTGAAAAGATTATGAAATGAACCATCAAGGCAAATCCAATATTCAAATCTGCAAAACGTTTCCAAATTACAATCCCTTAATAAAAATCTTTATCAAATATTAAAAAAACATCCCTTCCCTTATTCCTTTTAATCAATAAAACCTTATTATAATGCATAAAAACCAATATCCATACTACTGTAAACCCACATTTACACATAACCATCATCATAATCTTTCGAAAACCTCTTTCACATTACTCGATCTCACACAGCCAACATTGACAATAATCCTTTCTTTAAAAGTTAATTTTTATAAATATCTTTTTATCACTTCTATACAAAATACCAGAAAGTTATATTACTTTTATGCATGAATGGATTGTGTAATATTGTAGAATTTTGAATTATAAAGCATAAAAATAATATCAAAAAAATGAAAGCCAGCTTGGAAAATGATTCCAAAACAACGACACGGGCTGTTGGTTTTAAAAACCACTCTCAATTAGATCAGTTCATCCAGAATTCTTTGGATAGGTTCAAATTTAATGAAACGTGAGAGGAAATGTACGATGCGACCTGTGAAGACTCCGACTTGATTATCAGCTATAAATCCACAATTCCAGATCTTGTCATTTGGAATAAAGTGTTTAATAAAAATTCGTGTTTCACTGGAGCAAATGTTGAAAAGGATAATCCCTTCCCACGATATCAATTTTATTTACGCATTAAATCAAGTAAAGTCCCCGATGATAAAACAAAAAATAAAAAAGTGAGTGAGAAAAAACTTAAAGGTGCTAGTAAGGTTAAAAATGCTAATACTGGCATAACACAGAAGAGTGAATCATCAGGTGGTATTATAGGTGTTCCATTGAAAGCGAAAAAGAAATCGAGCAAGAAAGCGCCGGAAGATAAAGGAAAGAACGTAACGAAGGAAGCGAACATGAATAAAGATCTGAAGGGAGTGAATAACGAGAAAAACACAAAGAATGAAGATGAACAATTAAGCGAGAAGTTAAATATTCTTCAATTAAATAGCGAAGAAAATAATTATGAACAAGCTTTCGGATTTGCAGATATTGAAATCAAGGACGATTACAATGGCTTTTTCGAAACAAAAGAAATCGAAACCTACGCTAAAGAAAATAACGAGATTGATATGCACACGAAGATTGATATTGATAGTGATTTTAACCATAATTACAATATGAATCTAAAAGAACGGGATGATACTCCTCCAGGTTTAAATAGGAATAAGATAGGAGATGACCAAATAAGCGAAGAGAAAGAGAAAAATGTGTTCAATAAAGATATATTCGGCGGTACTAATAACATGTGAGGTGACCATAATTCCAAAGAAAAGGAAGGAAATAAAATGTTAAATGATGCTCTTAATGTTCATGAAAATGACGAAATGAACTACAATACACCAAGGAGTATCAGTAAAGATAATAATCAGTTTTGTTTTAATAATCCCGACATGGAGCCGAATTTCCAACAGCAGCAAGAGTTGTTTAAAAACGAATTCAATTTCGAAGAGAGGAATAATCAGCAAAAACAGAATATTTTTAATCAAAATGACGTGAATCAAATGGCAAATAGTAATAATAGTGATATCTTCAAAGGAAAGAATAAATCTAACGGGTTTGCTTCTCCTGAGCAAATCCCGGTGCAAAATATGAACAATACGAATAGCTTTAACAACATGAGCAATATGAGTAAAACGAAGAAAAAGGGTAATTTGAATAAAATGAATAGTATTGGTATAATGAATAGCAGGGCAAACATGAATAACATGAATTATATGCAAAACAACCCAAACCAAATGAACTCAATGCTAAACATGAACATGAACAGCAACATGAACCCAATGATGAGCATGCCAATTAATTCTCCAAACAACTTTCTTCAGCAACAACAACAGCAGCAACAACAACAACTTTTATATTTAAACTTATTCACCAGTTATTTTAACGAAAAAGGTTTATTCATTATTAACTCCGATAGAAGTGTCCTTGCCTCTTTCACATCTTTTGAATTATTTAAATACCTTTCAGAGCAATTGAAATACAACGTAAACATTGCTAATTTTATCATCACTGATGCCAAAGGTTTAATAATGACTACGGGATTTCAAATATACTACCTCCTTTCTCAAATGCTTCCCATCATAATTCAAAATCAGAAGAACATGTCTAATAACGCAATGATGAATATAAATATGAATCAAATTGGTCAACAAAAGCAGGAAATGCTGTTTCAAAATAACCCCGGTATGATACCAGGCTATGGCGTTAACCCAAGCGATAATAATATCTCAAAGAAAAAGCAAAGAAATCAAGAAGTCTGATGCTTCAAAACCCTGGAAACAGTTTAAGTCAGCATAATAGTTGATCAAACTTATCCGGAATGGGAATGGGGACCTTAAACAACCAGCAGCAGATTCAACAGAATAACTACAACATCTATTTACGATCAGTCTCAAATGAAATCAATTTTAACAACTTCCAAAACAGTCAAAACTTTAAAGGAGAACCTATTCACAGTAGTGTCAGTCAAGGAGACTGAAAAGGATTAATAAACAATCACAATCAATTACTTACCACGAACAATACCTCGAAGAGAAACTGAAATAATCTGAACAATGAGATGAATATGTATATGAATGAGTTCGAACCGAAATGAAAAGGTCCGATAACACCGAAAGAAAATATTGAATATGATATGAAGATGAACATCCAAAATGATTTTGATTTTATGTGAAGAAATAATAAAAATAACGATGTCAACAGTGATGGTAGCGATCAAGTCGGTGAAACTAATGTTTTGGAAAATACGAAGTAGATTTAGTTGAGATTAGTTATTTAAACTAGAGGAATAGTTTAAATGAATAATAGAAAAATAAATAATTTACTTTATTGTTTTTATTGTAACGGAGATAAGTTATAGATATTATCGCGTGAAGAAACAATCAAATGCAAGGCAAAACATCAAAATCGTAATAATGAATTGGCATTGATAATGAGACAGGAGGCAGGAGGAAGGAGTTATAATTTTTTCAGATGTAATCAACAATCTTCAATATATAAAGATGTGATTCGGTTATGAGAATAATGTTCTCAAGTTTGATTTGTTATCCCTAACCCTTAAATATGGAAAACAATTGAGATTTAAAAGTCTAATGAATCGACAACACAGGCCAAGAGAAAAGGAGATGTGAAGAGTTGTTGTTTTTAAGGAATTAAGTTATAGTGATGAAATAAACAAAATATTGTTTTTTGTGATTGTCTTCCATTAATGTTTATCTGTTTAATTAAACTGCATAAAAAAATATGATGATAAATTTATAATCTTAATCAAAACGACCTATTCTTCTAAAATCCGATTTATTATGATTTAATAACAAGTAATTGGAAAAACATATTTAAACAATTGAGAAATTGATTTTCCGATAAGCAATTGAAAGCAGTATTCACAATCATCCTTATATCACAGACTATTTTCCATTGGTACTGATTCGTAACCGAATAAGTAAATAAAAAATAAGCCCATAAACTCGTAAACATTCCCCTCCCGTCAAAAATGATTCTGATTGAATCGTTTAAATACGAATTTACTTTTCTTTAGACTCGTTAAAATCGAATTGTTCAGCCTCAAATCCGAAATTATCCATCTTAAACCGATTTATAATTGTATGTTTCTTATCAATAAAACAATATCAATTACTATTTCTATTAAATCAGTTACTTACACTCTCTTCAACCAATAAACAAATAGCTTTAATAATTAACTCTTGTAACATATTAAAACAATTATAACTTTAAATTATAAATGCCAAAACAACCTAAACACTCCCTAATACCCAAGTCACGTTGATACAAAAAATACGTTACAAATACAAACATTCAATTCATAAACCAAACCTTATTCAACATCCTCGAAAGGAAAAACTGTCATTTAGTGATAGCCTTAAAAGAAAGTATGATCTATGACTACCCGGAAGAACTATTAAAACGTTATTACACAAAATACGAAAGTGTTAAAAAAATCCCTCAATTCGTAAGATATTACAAGAGCTACTGAATCTTCTTCTGTAAACCGATATTCTCGTATAATAAATTCAATTCGATCATACAGAACAATGCTGAGAAACTTGCAGAACTATATTATAAGGCTAATTCCAGAAAGAAGAATAGAACTTGTGAGAAAGTGTGTATTCAAAATACAAAGGCGATTATTTCGGAATCAATGAAAAAAGAGATAAATAAGCAATTATCAGATGAACGGAATGAAAACAAGGAAACACTGACCCTGAATAAAAGTGATTTTATGATGTTAAATAAGAATAATAGTAATTATAATCGGAAGAATTTTTTTATCGATACGGAAAGTGCATCTCAGAGCTTGTTAGACATATGACAAGGAATTGAAGAAAAGAGAAAGCTACGGCTAGTTGAAAATACGAAAAATATATTTTGAAATCAACATTCACATCATATATTTAAGCATAATATATTTTCCTCACGACTGGAAGTTGGGAAAGAAGCGTACACACAAGGAAATAATTGTGTAATCAAGAACTTCGAGAGCAACGGGAACGTGCAGTTACTTCCAACAAAAACAAACGTTTATCTTAATAAACAAATTATGAAAAATATCTCACTGACTAATAAAGTACGATACAATCCACTACCATTAAGTCCCTGAAAGAAACTAAAAATAACTTCAAATGTAGTAATAGATAAAGAAGTGAGTTCAAAGAGTCCAAATAATATACTTGCTAAGCCAAAGCATATTAAAAACTCTTTATCATCTCAATGAAAACCAGCAAAGTTGCTCACTGAGAGTAACGTAATACCAAACCAATCTAATCATAAAAATAATAATAATTGCACTAAAAACTTCTCGTTAAATAAGAACACGAATTATAACACTAATCAAACACACTATTGTAAAATCAATTCCATTAAATCTAGTTATCATTCTCTAGCGCAGAACACTCCATCTTCAAAGCAGTTGAATACAGAAGGGGGCGGGAGAGTTCGAATCACAGGCGACTTTAAAAGTAAAATAGTGAATAGATGAAACAAGGGGATTTCTAGGAATCCGAAAATCGAGATATATTCTTGATATTCAGATGATAAAAAATATAACGAAATAGGGAAAAAGAGCTGGTTTTCTACCTATAATTTATTTGAAAAACAACAAAAAATATCGAATAGTAATCGTATAATTAATTCTGGTAAAGTACTAATTAATAAAACGAGTAACCGGACTGGAAGCACGTTCTCAAATAATTTTTTACAGAATAATCAAGGGAGTAAATGTAAAATAGTTGGGTATAAAATGAGATCAAGCAATAGGAACGCTACGCTGAATAAATGTAAATAGAAAGATAAATAAGTAAATGCATATTATTATTATTATCAATATTTAAATTGAAAGATATCAATTGAGTTATTGCTTAAGATGATAGCAAGGAGTAAATATATGGGTTATAATACCATGCTAAATAATGTTTATATGCTGTGTTATTATAAATATTTTTAATGAGTATGATTATTTATTTAAGAGTAATAACCCATTGGGGATTGGGGATTGGGGATT
>JAWNBB010008519.1:0-10507 GCA_036325645.1 Balantidium ctenopharyngodoni
AATCCCCAATCCCCAATCCCCAAGTATTATAACCTCTATTTTAATATTAATCAATATCTACAGAATTCCCAATCGAAATATAATTTACTAAAAAAATATAATTATACAATGTATAATACTTCCTTCATGTCCGCGGACTTTGAAAAGCACCTCCAAACATCATTCTTTCTAATCGAAAATGAGCAAACTCATCAACAAGAGGACCCTCATTCTATCAATGATAAGCCATTAAACAGAAAAACAAAAATATCTCAACTCCCTTTTTCATCGTCGCCAAGTTCTTATAATACCGTCGACTGAATAGATGAAATGATTTCTAATCAAAATAATCTTCTCTCAGCGTTAGCTTCCCACAAAACAACAATGAGACTTCAAAGGCTTTTAAAAGAAAAAAGTTTTCTCCTAACGAGATCAATACGCTTTGAGATCATTGCAAAGGGAATTTTTAAATTAATGACTGGAAAAAACAGTAATTTCTTCATCTGTGATCTTTGAAAGATGGCTACCAAGAAACAAAAACTAACTATACTCAATGAGATTTACTCCTTTGTTGATTGAATTTCTATAAATAAATTTGGTACTCACCCAATTCAAACTCTTATTGAAAAAGCATCGAGCAAGGACGAAATCGTGATGCTTATCAACTCAATCACTCTTCCTTATACTATAATAAATCTTGCCAAGGATATCAATGGTTCATATATCATACAAAAAATAATAACTTTCTTTAAGGAGAATTTCCGTAAAAGTTCAATAAAATAATCTGAGACAACATCTTAGAACTCTCCTGCGATAAATATGGCGTTTTCTCCGTGAAAAAATTTATCACAAACACCGAGGACATTCCCACTATACAGTATATTATATGCATTTTCGTGAATAATTTCCTTTATATCGCCGAGAACGAATTCAGGAGCCACCTCATACATGTATGATGTATAAAAATAGAGAAATTTAATTTACCTCTTCGTCTTATCCATTTGCAAATATTACAAAATTTCGTACATTTAAGTAACAATTTCTATGGTAGTCGTATTGTTGAAACAATGCTCGATAAACTTTCTCAATTTGAAAAACAAAGGGATATTTAAGTATTTATTTTTGAATAAATACTTTCCGAAACTAAGTATGACTAAGAATGGAATAAATATTATTAATAAATTAAAAACGGGTTTTTAGAGTGAAAAATGAAGATAAATTTATGTGTTAATAATAATAGTTATCCTTCATAAAATGTATTGTTATATTAGCAGTGTTTGTGTTTGATAGTTCCCAATAATAAATATATTAATATTTGTCATATCAGTACGGGATGGATAGCCGTCGTTTGAAAGGTTTTTATATATAAACATATCAGGAGGTTCAAAACAGCATCATATCTTTTCTCCCTAATAAAGTACTAAAAATGTGCTATATAATAGTGATTATTCTCTGACAGAATATCATCTTTACCTAATAATCAAATAATTATATCATTACTAATTTCTATTATACGAATTATGTTAATGATATAGATAAATATATTATTATATTAATGTTATAGAGGAATATTCTAGATAGTACTCTGTAAAAACATAAGTGCAAGGCTCATAATATCTGATGAATCGGTGTATATTATCAAATCTAAAAAAAATATAAAGAAAACAATGATAATAATAGTGTTTGATGAATCCTTATCTGATTATTTTGATCATATTTTCGGATGATCAATACAAGTTGCTTTTCGATGTTATTGTGTATTTCATTCTTGATTCAAGTGTTATTACATAATATAGCGTGAAATAGGTGTATTATGAATTATTTGATCCGAAATTCATATAATTAACAATGATATTGTAGTATTAAAATATTTGTTTTTCTCAAGTTTTTAGACAGGTTGGAAAGATGGAATCAATCAATAGTGATATATTTGTGTGTTTCGAGAAGGGCATTTTGTTGTTAGATTATTTGTTTTATTAATTAAATTAGTTTGATAAACTATACGAGGTTTTTATTTTTATTAAGTTAAAAATAAAAATCAAATGCAGGAAGAGAAGATTATTGATTGGGATTGGGGATTGGGCCCAATCCCCAATAGGGAAACAATTAAGATTAACAATTACAAATTTTTTTATTTAATTTATCGTTGTTGTTAATGTATTTGTATTATAATGTTTGGTTTTTATTACTTTAATAATCGGATTTGAGTGTAAATGATATTGCAAAATAACATGATCATCGAATCGATTTGCCGCGTCTGTTCTAATTTATGATATTGAGGAATATATTGACATGTTGTACCAGGGCATTCGCATCAGCGTGAACGGAAGATAGGTATAATTAGGAAAACCGTTTGTTAAGTCAAAGTTGTAAATCGAGGAGTTTTAATTATCTTATTTAATTCAATCGAGAACAGAAGAAACCAGGGGATGTCAATAGAAAATGAGATCTTAAATAAACACATTTCATGAAAGGAAGGAAGAAAACAGTCACACTAAACATGCGGGTGAAATATATTAAAATCATCGATATCAATACGCAGAATTAATTGATTTTGATTAACATTTTCTTTAATTCAACAGAAAGGACAATCCCAAAAGGGGAGGAAATAATTACCGTTGTCATCTGCGAATGAGACGCTCCGCGAATAAAATCATTGTTATTATTCCTTGAAATAAAGCATCATTTACGAAATGTGAAGGAAGGAAGAAAGGAAGAAAGGAAGAAATTTAGTGATTTTATGAAACAGCAGGTTAATAAAAGTGGAAAAATAATAAATAAAGGAGGAAATAATCACAGGAAAAGGCGGGGAAAATTCGAATTTCCTGATGAGGTTTACAGATGAAAGAAATCGTGAAAAAAGAATAATTATGTAATCACAATAGCATCAACTCTTGAAAATAACGAGGAATCGCTATTAGATTTTGTACCTGAAGAAGTACTGAAATTGTTATTTTTATCAATAAATAATTAGTTCGGTGAAACACAATTACCTTGCAATAATAGTATTCTTCTAATTAATATTCGTATAACGATATTCAGTGGATTAAGACTACTTTCCGGAGGAATCTTGTTGCACTGAAGCTGATGACTGTATTAAGTGAACTTGATCCTAGCCGAGATTTTGTATTTGTTGCTGTGATTATCTTTTAGATAATCATCAAGTTGTTGTTTTGTGATCTTATTCCGTGTATTAAATTCACTTTACTTCCCTGAATCATTTGCACGCGAATAGCGCACCGGTCCACCTGGGTTGAATCCCTATCTTATTTTATCTGAAGTATCCTCGCTTCCATTAATTAAAAACAATGAAAACGCACTCAGTAATAAATCGAGAGAAGAAATAATAAGGAAAGAAAAGGTGATTATGTTAATACTATTATGTTCATGTTAATAAGGATAATTGTAATAACTGTAACTATTTATTTAAGGGACCCATCTCATCATCTCTTGTTTTCACAGGGCATTGGACTTTGAGACCATCTTCATCTTCATCTTCATCTTTCCTTTCAACTTTCCTTTCAATCCACTCACGAACAAACCCGAATTAATTTTCTTTCCAATTGTGACACAAGTATATAATCCGCTATTTCATCCCTTATTTCAACTACCCTTCATCTACCTTCCCATTTGCAACAAGTCCATCTCTCTCACACTGACTATCACCTCCTTCTACCTTACCAAGGCAACAAATCAAATAATCCAACGAAAACTTTTATAAATCTTAATACATAAGCATAACACATAAACATAAACATAAAACATAAAACATCAAATAATATTTTAATATCTTCTTCTTCTGTTATTTCTTCCCTTTCGCGGAAAACCCATTCGAAAATGTTTTACTACAAGGATGATTATTATCATTACTCATCCCTGAGTAAGACTTTTGACTTTTCTTCACGTTCTGTACATGTCCATGATTCAGATTCAGATTCAAAGTCTCCGTTTCCTTCACAACCCTGAACTTCGATGCAAAATTTTTCGCTTCACTTCACTTGGTTTTCTCAGGCACTCGATAGAAAGTTCGTTCTTCGGCGATATCATCCTGGTGATGCGGGATTTGTTCTTGCAATCATTCACAAACGAGGACAGTTGAGTATTCTCCTTCGAAAAATGGAATGAATTGTTTTGAATCTGATTATGAGCGCATTTAAATAATTGAACTTTTATTGTCGTTGACGTGTTGTCGCTGTTGGTTCTTTTCTTCGAGGCTTTTGTGATAAGGGCCATCGAGGGCTGTTTTGTGCTGAGAGTGTTCTTTGTGAAATTAGAATTTTGAAGAATACTTTTCGGACTGATTAGATTCTTCGATGGGACGGGGTCTTTGTTGTGATTTGTTATTGGGTTACTCAAGGTTATCCGGTGGTTGACATTTGAAGATGGTCATACGCTTCCCTTGGGTTCATTATTTAAAGGTTTATTGTGGACTTGTTTGTTACAGAGTTGTTTGTATTTACTCATTACATTGGGGATGATTTGGCATTTGGGTGTTGTGGCGGTTGTTGTCACGTCGGTATGGAGATAATAGTTCCATTTGTCCTTGTCCTTGTCCTCTTCCTTCTCTTTGTCTTGGACTTTGACCTTCTCTTTATCCTTCTCTTTATCCTTCTCTTTGTCCTTGATTATCTTCTTTTCTTTCTTTTCATCATCTAAATAATTATTCTTGTGATGCTTCGATCACTTCCTACTGATGGAGTAGCATTTCCTACCATTCGAACTCAACAACCTTTTATTCCTCTCGGTGAAATCATTCGATATTTTCGTATTCTTCAACTTGTTTTTATTGTTCGCAAAACAAATAAACTTCACCTCCTTCTTTGCTTTCTTATTAATGCTATGACTTTTTCTATTTTCATTTCTATGTTCGTTGTTTACCTGCGCTTCGACATTGTTCACATGTTCTCCTTTTCAATCGTTTCCGTTATTTTCTTTGAGATCATCCATTATTTTATTCACGATACTATCCTCATTAAACCCGGTCGAACCCTCTTCGCAATTACCCTCAAAAACATTATCACTCCCTTTATCATTATTAAACTCCAAGCTCAGCGTAATCTCATTCCTCATTTTCTCCCGCTCGATCACTCCTTCCGATTCCTGGGAACTCTTCGACCGTTCCGAATTCCAGAAACTTCAAGGAATAACATACGTGAAATCGTTTCTTTTCTCTTGTTGCGTTCTCTCGGCGTTTCACGTAGTTGTCATTATTATTTTCGCCCTTTTATTCGCCTTGAATACCCTGTTAACAAAGGAGTCGATGTAATTCAACTGCACTTGCTCGTAATTGTTTAGTTCAGGACTGTCGGAATATCTCACGATGTATTCCTTGGTGATCTTCAGTTTGTAGTAGGAAGTGATAAAATCGTGATTGTCATTGAAAAGGAAGTCTTTGAAAAGGGAGACGAGGTGGGTTTTGAAATTAAAAATTAAAGAATTTGTTTGAATGATGTAGTAATCTCTCGGTAGCGCGGAATAAGTGATTAGATTGGCTGAATTTGGGTGAGGGAAGACTTGGGACATTTATTTATTTTGATTATATTTTAAAGGTAAATTGTGGGATTGGTTTTATTTTGGTCAATGGTTATAATGGTTATTTATTCGTTGAAATGTTGTTGATATCATTATTTGTTTAATATTTATTTTTGGGTTTGGTGTCTAATTAAGGGAGGTATTATTAAGTGGATGTTTAATGTTTAATGTTTATGCTTGTGTTGAGGGTGGAGTCGCATGTTAAGATATCGATTTATTTATGGAATTGTTGTGTGTTCTGATTTTATTTTGGTGTTGAATGTATCTTGTTTTATCTTCTCAGGGTTTGTTGTTGTATCAATTTATACGTGCGTTTACTAATAGTTTACTCTAGTCAAAATAGTCAAAGATGCGTTTGCGTTTATTTCGACTTCGTTGACTTAGTTGCGTCGGGATTTGAAGTAATGAGATTTTATGTGTGGGATTAAGGGATGGACTGGTCAATCTTATGACATCGGTACAATAATCGAAATTTATTTATTTTGTTTTGTTTTTAATAACACGTTAGGTTTTATTTACTCTATTACTGCATTCATTCTTCATTCTTTACTGTTCGCTGTTTACTCTGATCCTTTTTCCATTACTTTAAACTTTTATTACAGTTGTAATAACCGTCTTACCTTAAACGCAAAAATCTCAGACAATATTTAGAAGAAGTAATAAGATAAGCTCAACATTCTCAATAACGACACTATAAAATCGCATACAACACCCTCAAATGTAGACATTTCCTCCCAAACCAAGAGATAAAATTACAACTAACATATTGTGTAAAGGATACAAAAGATGAGAATCGACAAAGATACAATTAACAAACTCGCTTATGAAAGCGTACAAAATAAAACTTCACCAAACACTACCATATGAAACGAATTACATAGAACCTCCAAGGATTCAGACAAAAGAGCAAGTTTGATCCCATCAGAAATCAACGATAATAAATTATGAATACGAAGCGAACAATCTTCACAAATCAAATGATTTGCAAAATCAAAATAACAAACTCTCCGAACCAGACTCAACAGAATAGATAATAAATATTTTTAAATCATTATACAAAGATATCCGCCAGAAAACATCCAACTCAAACACAATATCTCAACATATCAGTAACACTGGATTGATCTGTACTTCCTTCGTTTTTAAAATTACTTCACTGCTATCGTGGATAATCCCCACTCCATCCACCATAAAAATCAGACCGACATTATTCCACTTCTAATTTCAACCCCGTCTCTTCCTTGAAATACGAATCCAAATCCAAATCCAAATCATTTAATACAATATCATCATCACCAACCCACCTTACTTTTCAACCCAACTCCCTTTGCTTTCATTATTCGATTCCTTCACTGATCTGTTTGTAATCGATACAACTTCCTTTAAAATCCCTTCTCACTCCCTTCACATTTGCATTCCTTCAATCTACTCCTTCCCATTAACCATATTAATCTTTAAATCCCCAAATCTTAATATTCGCATTTAACAATTAACTATCCGCATATAACAAATCATATTTATTCTACTCCGACATTGCCTCTATCGCGCCATTTCCCTCTATTCAACAAGTTAATTCAAACCGAAATTCCATGAACATGAACGTAACCGCTATGAAAAACAACCCTTTTTCCTTACTTATTCACATATTCATTACTTGTCCAAATACCAAACTTCACACAATCAGCGTCACAATTTCGAACATTTCCGTAAACACTTTATCATTCGCAATGGTCATGTTAATATCCTTTTCAATCAACAACAACCCGACAATGACACTAGTCAGAATGATATTTTTCGCAACTAACTCTGCGTTGATTTTATTATTCTTTATGCACTGGCAATCATCAGCGTCGTCCTCGAGGAATCAACTCAGAAACTTTTTATTTTTGTTCACGGTGTACTTGAACTTGAACATCACGTTACCCAGGATATACAATCACGCCACGGAGATGGATACGTAAAACGCGGAAATGTAATACGATCACAGATCGTAAGGGATGAAGACGGTGAGATTAGGTTCGAAAAAGTAAATGAATCAGTAGTAGAGAACTATCGCGGCAAGGCTTGAAGGTATTCATATTGACACCGGGAGAAGAAAAGGGATAAAGATAAGAGTGATAAAAGTGTAATTTAGTATTTTTCTTCAGAAAGAAGTGTAGTCGAGTTTTGAGTTTATGAGTTCGAGCATTGATGTTGAGAGGGTTTGAAGGTTTGAAGTGGTGTTTAACTTTCTGAGGTGAAGCTGAGAGGACTTGGTTAGTAATGAGCAAAGTGTTAGGATTAGAATGATCTTGCGGAGAGGAGTAGGAAACTTCATTAAAATTAATTTATTGTTTTATTTAACTTCAACTATGTGTGGTAATGAAGACGTTGGTGGTTTGTGTTCTTGTGAAAGGTTGTTTTGGTTTTGGTGGGTTGGGAGGTGAAGGTGAAGGTGAAAGGGTTGTTTCTGAGGGGATTAATGTAGGGGATTTCGATATGTTTTAAGATTTGATATGATAGACGATAAAAAATAAAAATGGCTTCATAAGACAAGGCGACTCTTTTGGCGAGCTCGCTCTTGCATTCACAAGGTGCGCCACGGAGTGATACAGTGAAGTCGATCAACGGAGTTGATTGTGGTGCATTTGGAAAGGCGTAACTTCCGTATAATAATTGAACATATCAATTCGAATAATTTCAAGGAAAATATTCGATTCATTAACAATATTAACCTTTTCGGAAAAATCGACCAGATATTTACAAAAGATTCTCGCGAGGGAATTTAATAAAAGTCTACTATGAACCAAAGCAACTCATCGTAAAAAGAAGGCGATTGAGCAAGTTGTTGATACATCATCAAAGAAGGAGAAGTCGACTGTGTCCGCAACGGGAAATGAATCCGTAGTTGAACATCAAACGACTTCTTCGGCGAAAAAGTATTTTATGAGAAAGTAAACGAACGATGGATGTCATAGCGAAAACCAAATGCGTGTGTTATGTCGTCTCGGTCGATGCCTGAAAGAACATGGTAGGGGAGAAGTATAAAGACGTGATACTATTTAATTTCTTAGAAATGGCGTTTGAGAAGTCCTCGTACTTCAATAAAGTAAACGCGAAATTATTTGAGAATTGATTCAATGTCTTCTCTTGAAAGGATTTTACAAAGGGTGAAATCGTGGTCCCTGCGGGACATCACATGGGAAGCATATTTTTTATTATCATCGAAGGAAGTTTAAAGCAAAAGGGAAAGTCGACACTTGAATACAAACGAGGGCAGATATGATTTGAAAATGAGCTCATGAAGTACAATCCAGGCAATGGAGATCAAAAAAGAAACAAGTTGACCCATGATCTATCGGCTGACCCAGATTGCCTCGTGATGATATGCAATACAAATAAATGAATTAAATTATTAGGAAGTTCCTTTAAGGATATGTTTTCGAAGTCATCAGCGTTGACGTCGTTGAATTCAATACCTATCTTCATGAATATCTCGCAAGCAAAGCTTGCGTATTTGACTAAAGTAATAAAAGTTATTTCATTCAATGACGGGGAATCCATAATAAAACAAGGAGAAAGCGGTGATACTTTTTATATCGTTAAACAAGGGAAAGTCGATATATCGAAAGACAATAAGTATATGAGAACAATAAACAATAACGAAAGCTTCGGATTTAAAGCGTGATTCAATAAAGAAATCCGCACTGCAAGCGCCAAGGCAAACGGCCTCGTGGAATGTTACACATGATCAAGCACTGATTTCAAGGAGATTCTCGAGGAGAAATGAATTGCATATTTACATAATAAAATGATGCTTGAAGACGATGAAGTTTCATTAACAGATTTAGAATATATTAAAGACTTGGGCGCTGGAAGTTTCGGTACAGTGACTTTGGTGAGATCAGTTGAAAATAAATACATGTACGCAATCAAGGCAATAAACAAGTCACAAATCGACAGTGATCAACTCCATAAAAATATTGAACTCGAGAAAGGTATTTTACTTCGCATTGACCATCCGTTCATAACGAAGCTGGTAAAAACGTGAAAATATCAAGAGAAGTTCATATGCTTCCTCATGGAGTATAACAATGGTAAAGAATGATGGGATGTCATTCGAGATATTGGTTTATTAAATAAATCGCAGACTCAGTTTTACTCAGCTTCGGTAATGCTTGCCGTTGATTATTTGCATTCAAGACACTTTGTTCACCGAGATATCAAGCCAGAGAATATAATGGTTATCGATAATGGGTTTCTTAAACTTATCGATTTCGGTACTTGTAAAGAGGTAATTGATAAGACATGAACTATAATAGGTACTCCACATTATATGGCACCTGAGGCGATTCTCGGTGAAGGATACACTTGTCAAGTCGATTTCTGGTCAATAGGCGTTATGATTTATGAGTTCGTTTGCGGAGGTGTTCCCTTTGGAGAAGGAGAGGAGAGGAAAATCCAATGGATGTGTATAGAAAGGTAATAAATGGTTTACTGAAGTTTCCCCCATTTGTTAAGGATAAAGATTTGATTGACATTGTGAAGAAAATGTTGGTCAAGTCTCCGATGGGAAGGCTGAGTAATTTTACACAAATAAAAGCACAACCGTACTTTAAGGGCTTTTCGTTTGATGAATTAATCAATTTTGCAATTGATCCGCCATATAAGCCAAAGGTACCTCCAATAGAAATAAAGCCTACTAAAACGTATATTGAGCATTGAAATGGTGTGAGGAAATTCAATGTGGGAACATGTCAAATAATTGACTCGAAGGCACAGAAAGAGTATGATCGATGGTTCAATAATTTCTAAAGTATTGTATTGTATATTAAGCATTAGTAAATAAATAAGCAATGTTACTGTTGAAAAAAGGATAATAAATATTTTTATTATTATTATAAGCAGTTAATTTATTAAATTATAAAAGTATTATTATTATTATCATTATCATTATTAGAGTTTGCTTACATTGGGTAGTCAGAGCAAAAGGATTGGGGATTGGGGATTGGGGATT
>JAWNBB010008522.1:0-12300 GCA_036325645.1 Balantidium ctenopharyngodoni
AATCCCCAATCCCCAATCCCCAATTCCGCTTTAAATTCTCCTTGCTTTCCTATGGATAATAGTTTTTAATAAATAATATATTTTCCATAAATTGAATAATTCTACAATGTACTCTTTTTTTATCACAAAGGAAATAAATTGTGTTTTTATTCGTCATTTGTTTTTACTTTTAATAAAACTAAATTTCCAAAGTCAAGTCCTTCTTTTTTCTTCAGGAATATGAAGAAACCCCATTATTACTACAGATATAGTATTCCTCAAAATAACATTATATTAAGCTCTAAATTTAATATAACTGTAAGAATTCTTAAAATCTTCCCAATTTTTATTAGTATTCTTAAGAAATGATTCAACGCAAAACATTTTCGTTTTGCTCTTACCATCATATCTTACACATCCTCAATGATTATCCGCGACTTTAAGAACATCAATTTAAATATTTTCATGTCCATTTGGATAATATTCAACAAACCATTCACCACCAAAGTAGACCGAAAATTAATTTCCTTCACATTTATGATTTGAATATATCGTCATAATAACTCAATATGAACATAATCGCATTGAACATCGATACCGCACTTGTTTAACCAATAATGGATATGCATTTTTCGGTCATCAATGATAATTTGATCGCTCATAAATGATTTTACATAGGCAATATTTAAAAGTAAACTCCTCACCTCATTATCACTCTTTTTCAGAAGTCTGATTACTTTTTTTATTTAATTATTGTTGATACTCCATAATAAAAATACTTATTGATGTTGTGTAACCTACTTATACATTGGTTATTTAGTAATTTCTTTGTTGAACTTTTTTTACAATGTAGCACTTATTCTCATAATGGACCTGTGTTTAATTTGTGAAGAAATACCTTGAATGACTGGCAAGAGATTTGGAAATGACATAATTTATATCTTATCTTAAAAATGAATTGGTATTTATAGAGCAATTAGAAACTGATTAAAATAATATTTTTTTCATTAACTAGTGAATTTAAAGAAAGAGGTTTATGAGGCATCCTCGTCGTTGCTATTGCTGTTGTAATTAAACGTTCATTTATTCTTCTCAGATTGAATCAATTCCCTTACTTCATTGTCTAATTGTTTTGCAATTTCAATATTATTAGCTCCTGAGTTGAACGAGTGTAAGCTTTGATTAACAATGCTTTGTCATTGACTAATCTTCTTGTCTTTGTTCAAGAGTCATCTTTCACATTCGTTTTTGAAATTCATCGTTTCTTCATTTCGTAAACTCAATTGATTTTTTATTGCTTTTACTTGGTTTTTTCATTCTATAATCAATGTGTTTAAATGGTTAATTTGTTCAGTTTTTCAATTTATGGTGTTACACCCTGAGTTTACTGCTTCTTCCGAGGCTTGGAGTTTATTGCTAAGAATTTGGATTTTGTTCTCATAAACATCTTTTCATTTTAAAAAGTTTTCTTGGAATTCCGATAATCCCCTGCTCTTTCCTTCGAAATCAATTTTTAACTTACTATTTTCATTATTATATTTATTTATCTGTGCAGTTCAATTGGAAATACGTGTGTTGTACATTGTCTCCTTCATCGCAATGTCCTCGCTTACATTACGATTATATTCATCGATATCTGATTTCAGATGATTAATATCCTTTGTGTAAGCGTTTTTCAGGTTCGTGATATAGCTTGATAAAGCATGCAATGTTTGTTGCAGTGAATTTATTTTATCGTTTTTTTTAGCCTCACTTCAGTCTTTGGTCTTTAGCAACTCATTTTCTTTATTGATTAATACATCATTAGCTGACTTCAACTGAGAGATTTGATTGATTCATGTCTTCTTCTCAACTCTCAGCTTTGCGATTTCCTCATTGTGCTTACTTTCATTTCTGGAAGCAAAGGTATGAAATTCTTGAATATGATTATGAAGGAATGTTTTGTTTTTTAATTGTTCATTATTTATAAATTTTTTAATCGAGGATCATTGACTCTTGAGATTTGATGTTTTCTCTTTCATTACATTAGTAAGTATTTCTGTTTTTGATTGGAATGTAGATTCGAGATCGTTGATAATGCCCATTCAATTATGGTTATCGTTAATTCATTCCGCAATTTTTAATTCGTTTTCAGTACTGTTTTTAATTAATTGTGTTCATTTATTTTCATAATTCTTTATGGCCTCAGACTGTGCGTTGACCGATTCGTTTAGACTTTTATTTTCCTTTATTAATTCATTATTTTCTGTCTCAATCTCAACATATTTTACCTTTAACTCATTCAACATCTTCACGTCGTTTAGCAATTCTGCTTTTGTTTCGTTTAGTTTTGCTCTTTCCGTTTGACATAATTCAAGCTCGTTTGAAACCTTATTCACTTCTATTAACAACTTATCATAATTAGTTTTTACTTCATTAATTCATCTTTCCTTTTCATCTACCGCATTTTTCAGTGTATTTATTTCTCTTTCATCCTTTTCCATGGCTTTGATAAGGTCGTCGTTCTTGTTTTGTCATTCTAGTATTCCCTCATCTTTGCTTTTAATACTGCTTTCTAGATTCGATATTATGAAATTATATTCTTTGTTTTTCTCTTCAGATCATTTCATTATCTTCTCATCATACTCTTTATTCGCATTTTCTTGTTTAATATTCATTTCTTTATCGTACAATTCCTTAATTTCCTTGGTCCTTTTCTCAACGATTATCTCATGTTGTTTAATATGTATGTACTCATTCTGTATATTCTTAAAATCACTTCAATCTTTTTTGTACTTCGATAGTTCTTTAGTTCAGTCATTCACTCATAATTCCTTTTCTTTTTTGATTTTACTCAATTCGTTTCAGTATTTATTTTCGATACTTTTGATTATATTTTCGTAATTGATCTGTGATTCCTTATATTTACTTTCCCATTCTATAGCAACTTGCTTAATGTTGCCTTGCATATCCTTGTACATTTTAGTATATTGATCTTTTAAGACGTTATTTCTTTCCTTTTCATTCTTATTTTCATTTTCAATCCTACTCAATTCTCGTTTATATTCATCGATTCTTTGAGCGAATTCTCATTCCTTTTCCTCAACTTTCTCTTTCTGTCTGATTTCGATATTCATGCTATAAGCATTGTATTTATTTATTATTTCATTCCTTTCTTTTTCATAATGATTTAGTCAGTTTTGCTTGCTTTTCGCCTCATCAACAAGTTTCTTTATTTTTAAATTCGAATCCATTCATTGACCTTGTAGTTCGCTAACTTCTTTAGTGAGGGTCGCAATTTTAATATTCTTATCATCTTCACCTTCTTCAACGGAGTTCAGGTCTATTTCAATAACAGCGATAACTTTATTCAGCCTAATTATCTCACGTTTCGCTTCTTCAAGTTCCGATTTCACTATGGTTAACTCGTCTTCACACATGGTAACGTTTTCATTCAGTTGTGCAGTTTGCTGCTTTGTTTTCGTGTATTCGAGGAGTAAATCAGAATAATTAACGTTCAGTTCATCGTAGAGTTTCTGATTCATTATTTTATCTTGCATTAGTTCTTGATTTCTTAAATTGAGATCGTTAATAATTTTATCAATTTGCTTTGATTTTAGATCATGCTCTACATTCAAAGGAATGGTACAATAAGGTAAAGACATTTAATTTAAATTTAATTGTCCAACATTATATATAATATACATGTAATTGATGCAATAATTAGTGTCCATACTAAGTATATTAGTAAATTCTATAACTTTTAATTATAAAAATGGCTACTCACCACCCACTCACACGGAGTTCACTATCGTGCATGCAGATCGGATTCGAGAATTTACACACCATGATAAACCTGACTTTGAACCTTGAAGTATCAGTCACTGAATTCTTCTTGTTCATCAAATCAAAGATATTTGATAGCGATATTCAACAGGAAATATACAATGAAATAAAACTAATAAGTAACGCCAGGGGAACTATCTCGTACCCGAAGCTGTACGAAACATTCAAATTCCTTAACCCTAAATTACATTGAATTTACCTTACATATAAATGCTTATCCGATTACAATGGTGATCTTTCTGCTTACTGATTCGATAAAAACATATCTGAAATTCACAAACTAACCAAACTTGAATACGAAAGCCTTTTCCTCAAGAACGAAATGTGAGGCGATATCGCATGATCAAATGAAATATTTAATTTTTTTCAAAATCACAACCTCTTCATCGTCAAGAACTTCCTTAGTTACTTGATCTTTACAAAAGACAATTCCGATTTCCAACCAAAGAGTGAGTTCGAGATGGAGATGCTTGTGAAACAAGAAATTGAACTTTTCGAAATGAACAACAAGAATGTACCCTTTTACGACTTCTACGAAAATTGATGAATTGATAATTCGTTTGGATGTATTAAGAGAGACGTGGTTAAAAAAATATTTATTGAAGAAATGAACATTAGTGAAGGGATTGCTTTGATATTCCTTAATTTCTTTTCGAAGAAAAACCTGTTCTTGTTCGATCTTCTTTACCTTACGAATATCATTCAATTATATAGCAAGTATAAGATTGATGTTCGTGACGTTAAAGACAAAATTGAGAATAGTCCTATGAGAAGCTATTGGAACACTGGAAGCAATATTAACTTGCTCAATTTTATCAACACGGGAAGATCGATGCTTAAACTTGGTTGATACGAAAGTATGGTCATTTATGAATATATTGTTAATCAAGACGATAATCCCGGGAAGAAGGATCTCTTGTGAAATGAGAATTATTTCAAGGCTTTTATCGGATTCTCCGAATGAAATACGATTAATCCTGGGAAAAAGAAATTAACTCAAACAATGCCACTGATTCGAAAAGATAAAGAGATTACCAAGGAGACAGAAGAAGGAAATTCTGAAGAGTTCGATAACAAAGCAATGACATTACCACAAATAAACAACAACCGGTCAAAGTTAAGGCAATCGACTTTGAACGAAACTTCGAAAAAACGCTTCAAAAAGCATCTTGCTGTTACTCTTCGTGCTTTCCGCCGTTTCGCGTTTGAAATAAAAATCCGTTCTGAAGACGATTTATACGCCTTTTTCACTAAATACGATACCAATCAAGACGGGAAAATCTCCCGAGAGGAGTGATTATCAATACTAGACGATTTCAAAATCCTGAGCGAGTACGAGAAGATGCTAATGATTAATTACACCGATGAAAATGATATGGACGATATCAGTATTTTAAAGTTCATAAATATAATTAACTCGGTCAAATTCGAAGAAGACGAGTTTGAGGAATTGCGAAAAGAAATCAAACTTCATAAAGAAAAATTCCACTCGAAAATCAATTTTCAAAGATGATTTAATAACTACTCGAATAATAAAAAAAAATGACAATACATCGCAGACGATCTCCTTGGGAAGATTCTGTTTAATCTCCAAGGTAATATCGTTGATAATTACAACACTGACGATACCATTGAAAAAGTGTTTTTCAAACTCTCATATAAAACTAAAACAAAAACCGTTCCGAAAAAAGAGTTTTTATCGAATATATATGATATCGTTAGTAAAAACGGGATTCAATATGATGAAGAAATCGAAGGGAAATTAGTGACTCTTGCCTTCGCGAGAACACCGAAACAGTGAATGATACCTCTTGAACAGCAACATATTGTACCTTATTGAGACTTCATTGATTTCATTGTAGAGTATAAAATTAAAACGGCGATTAAGTTTGACCCGATTAATAAGGATAATAGTAAAGAGCAAGATCCAGGTAATGATGATATGAAATCTAAGATAATTAAGGGGAATATATTTCAAGGTAAGCTTCCAAATAAAGAGTTTGGGAAGTTGATATTTGTGAATAAAGTCGATTTGAATAAAAACGAAGATATTAGGAAGATACAGAACGATTTGTTGGGTGTGTTCGAGACGGATAAGAAAACGCATAATGAGCTCAATGATAAAAATGTACCATTGTTTAAATCTTTTATTCAAAACATTGCTGAGTTTGGCTACAGTGGCAATAAATACGAGATTCAACCAGAAGACTACTTTGAGTATTATTATCGTAGTGAGAAGATGAGAAGTAAAACGATATTTAATAACGAACAAGCTGCTTTGAAGTACTGTGAAACGGTGTATAACTCGCTTAAAGATGGTGAATTATATTGGGATGAGGAATTTGGGAAGCAGCCTGCAGATAAAGACATTGCGAATAAAATCGGGAAAGCGAGTATATATTATAATTTAACCCCTAAAAATCAAGTCGACTCAAACTTGATCGATTGGTACAGAACGAACGAGATAACGAGAAATCCGAAATTTTTAGATAAATCATCCGTTGGATCAAGCGAAGTCGTACAAGGGGCAATCGGTGACTGTTGGTTCCTGTCCGCTCTTGCTGCAATATCTACAAAAGATTATTTAATTATCGGGGAATTCGATAAAACTATATTAGAAAGCGATACAATAACCGATAAGCAAATGGTAATGCTATCGACTGGGGTATATCCGCCTCTCTTTCACTTTTACCGAAAAAAGGGAATTTACTGTTTGAGATTCTTTAAAAACTTTAAATGGAGATACGTTGTGATTGACGACAGGTTACCTTGTATGCAGGTATTGATGCAGAATAGAAGACCAAAATTGTGATATGGGAAATCAAGAAACACCAACGAATTTTGGGTATCATTGATTGAAAAAGCTTATGCGAAATGACATGGATGCTATGAAGCATTGGTCTCCGGTTGCATCGAAGAGGCAATGATGGATTTAGTCGGTCAGATGAACGCCAGAATTCCTTTTTCTCTCCTCAAACAGCAAAGAATAAGTGATGACGTATTATGGGCAATTATCAAAGGATACTCCAAGTGATCAGTAACTTCATTAAATGAGGAAGAAAAGCTTCTGAAAGAACAAAATGTGAATTCGGTCATATTTGAAAGAAATAATACTATTCTCGTTGGATCAGTCGAAGCAATAACCAAACGTCAAGAAATATGTTTTGAAGATGAAAAACTAGGACTGTTATTCAATCATGGTTACCCGATATGAAACACGATTGAAATTCCCAAACCCAAAGGCGTGAAACGCCAAATCAGTAGGTTGATTCGTTTGAAAAACGTTTGGGGTTTTAAAATATGGAACGGAAAATGGGCGAAAACATCGGAAGAATACGAGAAAAACAAGGAGAATTTAGTAAAAGAATTAAAGTTAATAAACGAGAAAACTGAACTGAACGAACCAAATACATTCATAATGTGCTTCTCTGATTTCCGGAAGATAATGACGAAATTATTGATTAATATTCAGTTATTCCCAAAACACCTCGGGTTTTATTATGAAGACAGGTGGGATCAGTCGAGGAAAACAAGTCTTCCTTATACATCCTGAGCTAATTTCTGTAATAACCCTCAATATTATTTCAAGCTAACTAAACCTGTTAATATCTACGCTTGTATTCTTCAAGACGACCCTCGTTGAATACGTGAACCTGGGAATTCTTTCCCGTTCAACGAGTATTGATGTGAAACATGTTTAGTGGTTATGAAAACGGAGACAGGAAAGAATAGGCTATCTCCTCAGGAAATAGGTGATGAATTCAAAGATCGTATGATTATCACATCTCCGATAAGACTACATCGTGAGAACTCATTTCATACGAAGATTCAACCTGGTGAATATATTTTGTTTCCCTGTAATCATACGGGAGATAAGGAAGGACGGTTTAAACTCTTGTTTTATGTGGAAGATACATTCAAGGATAGTAATTATGATCAGAGTAATTTCATTGAAAAACTAACAAACTCATACTTTGAAAGGCTACCATATGAGAAGGACGAAGAGGAGAACCTACCCAAACCAAAATGAATTGAATCCAATTCATTCGAGCAAATCGAAAAAACAAAAGATAATAAAGAACAATTGATAAAATATCAACTACAAATGGCGTTGAACCTTAAGAAAGAGGAGGAGAATAAGGATAGTGAATTAGCAAAATCGCCGAATTCAAATACAATTAACCCGAAAATAATGTCCGGCCCCAGGCGAAGGGTGACAAAAAAACTGTCACGGAAATCGTTGGATTCATCCGATCATACTTCAGGAAACAAATAAAATTAAATATTTATCTAACACTTGTTTTAAAGAACGATCAACTATTTTTTGAATAAAAATTTCAATACTAATTAATATATGAATAAGATGTATATTATTAAAAGGAATAATATCCTTACATTAATCATACCTCTCCTTATTCTTGATGTTTTCAATCGTTCATAATTCTAATATAATAAAAACTGAATAGATTTTAAAGTAGCTTGATTTATGTCAAACATACTCTTATTAGGTAATGGCTCTTTTTCTCAGTAGGAATCGAGGAAAAATATTAGAGTGCTTCTTTCAATTACTTAAACTATCTTAAACTATTCGAAATTCAAATAAAAGTGGATATTACAAAAGAAGAGAAGATTGAAAGAAGATGCATAAGAACAAAAAATGATACGATGTTTTCAAACGATAATTATAGCGTGAAGATTTTTGGAAAGCTCGAGTTATAAAAAGAAAATGAAAAAACTGAAAGTAATCGAAGTGAGCAATAAAGAGATAATTAGGTTTCTCAAAAGTAAAAAGGAAGGGACTGGTATTAAATCAATAGTGATATGATTATAATTATACTTGAATAACATAAGATACTAACATAATTATTTAATTATTTTAATCAAAGAACTTTTGAAAACGTAAAATTACTGTTTTAGAAAACATTGAAGACTTTCATATTTTGTTTTTGTTAATTTCCTACAAATGAGGAAGGTTATCAGTGATAAAAGTAATTCAATCAAATAATTTACCAAGTAGGTGAAATTAGAACTCTGATACTTTTTCAAGGAACATAATTCAAGTATGTATGGTTTGATATTGAGAACATGATTACTCTGTCGACAACCTGATTTTAAAACTGATTATATCAGAACATATTAGTTGTACTTTATTTAATTTATTTTTATTCGTTTCTTCTTTTCTAAGATTATTAGTATGCTTTCCAGCACTTTTGCAAATAACCTGTTCTAATAAAATTCAGGCTACTCAGACCCGCTTGATATGACCCTTCTTTTCGCAGAGAAAGCAATGAAGTTTAGAACAGAATGACTTAAGGTACTTTTTGATCCACACCCCAGCATTTTTTATTTTTTTTCATCCTTTTTGCAGATATTCCGACTTATGATCGTCTTTGTCTTCTTGCTTCTTGTCCAAAGAGATCCACCTTTTAGAATATGTTTTTTCATTTATCCATTTTCGTTGAAATCCTCTTCACTCCGGGCTCCAATATAACCTTTTTTTGTTTGAGGGATTCGATTAATTTCTCTTTTTTTAATAAAACATAAGAAAAGACTTTTTGAAATTTATGATGATCTGAGACACTTGAAACACATAAAAATAGAGAGACACCTATCAGAAGAAAACGAGTTGCAATTCTAAATTCAACTCGATTGATGTAAAATCATATGTCACTCAAATTTCAAGAAGGAAGATACATCAAAGTCTCAATCACAGAATCATCAACCTAAAAATGTATACAATGTCTTAGGCATACTTGATGCCCGAAGGAGATTCGTTTAACAACGATTAGACATTCTAATGCAGATTTCTAATTCACATAACATAAACATTCTAAAAAAAATCTTTTTAATCAAAAGTGTATTATTATATATATCAATAGAATTTCATTAATACATACACAGTATCCCTTAGTTAACCGAAAGGAAATAATAACGATAAATCCTCAATATAATAACGCTCCTCAAACAATTCATTATTTTATTCCTTTATCTTCCCTAATCCTTCGATTAAAATGGTTAAAAAATTATTAATATTCTCATTTCACCTGTCTTCCAAATTCGTGTTTTTGTCAATTTCCGATTTAAAATAATCAATCGTATCTTTCAATGCTCTTTTCTTTTTCAATAGTGACAAATAAAAGAAGATCTTTTGAAAGCTTAACTTTATTCAACAGCTCTCGTACTCACATTTCTCTATATTGGTATTCAGATACCCTATTCACAGCTTATACCTTTCCTTCAAAAATACGACCTCTCCTTCCAATTCTTTAATAATATTAAACGTAAGATCGTTATTATTAATCGGTATATAATTCTGAGTTGAGTCATGTATACTGTCATTGATGTTTTGAAGTAATCCACTTGTTTAATATTTGCAGAGTTAACTAAATTTTCCGGCAATCGCTTAAGACTATGGATCTCAACCGGATTAAAAAATTATTCATTTGTTTAATCTTATACTCAATACCAAAGGTTCGAAACGAATTCAATTTGTTTATTTTTTCAATCAGGAGGTTGCATGACCGTCGGAGAAGTGAATTTAGTGTAGTATGACGGTGGCGGTGGAAATCGCGCGATGGTGCGTTCATCGCCTTTATCTTTGCTGTCCATTTTTTAATATGTTTTTAAAAGGTATTTTGTTTAACTGTATAATTAAATAAAATTACAATTTAATTTTAATTATATAAACATTAGAATGATTATAAACATAATATACAAGGCTAAGACGAAAAAATTACTATATTAGATATGATATTTATAATGAGCAAATGACGCTCAAATCATTTTAATAGGATATATTGTTCAGTAAATACATCAATGCTGTATTGTGTAGAGCTTGTATCTGGGTGACCAAAGTGTTTTTATATATTATTAACTGAATTTGTTCTTGGTTTATTATGATATTTGTCATGGGTTGTTTTGTTGAATAATACACCACCTCCGAAGTTTTTGGTATTCTTGAAACTGAAAGAAATTATATTTTCTGGATTTTGGGGTTTAGGGAATGGGGAGGTTTTAATTGATGGATTAGGATTTAAAGGGTGGGAAATGGTGTTGTTGTTTAAGTTTCTGTTACAAATTTCGCCATTATTGAATGATTTGAAACTGTAGTTTAATAACGATTGGCACTGCTCTTTGATATTGTTAATGTTATTGGGTTTATTACTTTCGTTATCTTCGGTAATGTTTAACGATAAGTCAATCGGAATTACTTTTGGTTTCTTTGTCGAAGCACTTACTCGATGAAATAATTTCGAATACTTACTTTGCTTTGCTTTCGAATTGCTATCTGGAACTTTATGGGTAATATGTTCAATTACCGAATTATCATTGATCAGCGAAGACTCTTTGTTACTGTATATTGAATTCGATTGTTTTTTATTCAATTGCTTCTTACTATGCCCTATGTTCTTTGTTTGTGTATCATTCATTATTAAAGTCAGTTTTATATCGTCTTCGATGATATCAGTATTATTTCTTAGCGTTTTAATATTATTTGATTTAGATATTTTATAATTATCCCTTACCGTTTTAGGCCATTTACTTAGTCATTGGTATATTCCAAATAAAAAATTCCTATTCTCATTGACAATGCATTTATCTTTTAATACCCTCGTTGCTCAATCTTCACTTTTATTCGAATGGATATTTTTTTCATTAATTCTCTTAATATTATCTATCTCTTTGTCTAGTTTCACTTTATTCGTCGTGTTTTTTTTTTTCTTCTCCTCCTTCTCTTTTTCTTTATTACGGATGTTATTATAGTCTAGTACTGTGTTTTTATTAGATTCTTCTTTTACTCTTTTTTTTTCATTTTTATTTTGGGTATGGTGTTCATCGATTGCATCTAAATCAATACTAATTTCGAACTCACATGTACCTTTGGGGTTAATATTATTGTTATTATTAGTCAGTTTTTTATTATTATTTGTATTCGGGTTCGTTTCTTCTTCGTCTAAATCCACCAAAATTAAAGCATTATTTCTCTTTGATTTGTTGCCTTTATTGCTATAATTCGATCTAAGTTTTTCGTTTCTTTTTAATCCCTCCTCATATATAATGCTACTTATTTCCAATTTCCTACTTTTAACTTTTTTCTTTATCGATAAATTAAATTTTGGGGCGGAGGAAATTCTTTTTCCTTCGATTTCTTCCTCACAAGTGATATCAAAGGTCGTGCGATATCACCCTGAATAATTATATACTCTATTTGAATTTCAATGTATATTAACAGGGGAGGAGTTTATCTTTGACTCGTATATTCTTCTATAACTTGTACTTTTCTTAGGTGATATTCAGCAGTATTTATCACAGTTTAAGTGAATAAGGGGTTGTCTCTTTGGGTTCACTTCTGGCCGGTGTGTTCTCATTTATATTTTTATACTTTTAATTACATAAGTAAACTAGAGATAAATAGTGAAAATATTTTTTGACTTGAATAATAATTTAGCGATAATACCAAAAAAAATGGGAATTGGGGATTGGGGATTGGGGATT
>JAWNBB010008546.1:0-14319 GCA_036325645.1 Balantidium ctenopharyngodoni
AATCCCCAATCCCCAATCCCCAATCCAATTAATCCCCATTATTCTTTCAACAGCAAGGCAACCTCCATAAAAAATATAAAAAGCCAAAATATTTATCAACCTCAAATAAAAAACATTGTTGAATATGCTTTAATACCAGTAACTTTAAAACACATTTCTAAACAACATTATAATCTATCAACGCAAAAAGCATTGTAAAACTTAATTTCCCGAACACCTAATCAACGATCTCAAACAAATAATCGTAAAACTTGTCAACCTAACAACTCACACCAAAGGAACAAAAGAATTACGAAATATATGTTATACAATCAAAACAATTTAACCATTACCTTCATCACCTTCACATTTCACCCAAGCAATCATCAATAACAACCCCATCGATGTATCGTCCCTTAACTGACATCTCATATCCTCGAACAAGATAAAATCCTCATTTTTTATAAATTCCTCTGTAAATAAATAGCTACTACCATATTTAAATAATTATGTTTATCATTACATTACATAACATAACAATAATAATAACATTATCATCATTAATAAAATGGAAGATGAATTAAATCAAATATTCCGACAAATATTTAAATACAACAAAAAAGACGAAATGACAACCTGAGTATCAAATCCATTAAAGATCCAATTATTACTCGACTACATTTCCGACAACTCTAAACCAATCGAAGGGAAAATTATCATTATAAACACTTGAATTCAGCAAATTCAAAAGAACAGAACTGCATCTACTTATTTAATAGCGTACAATTTCCTTGATTTGCACAGGAACGTCGAGAGTGAAATACATCAGGAAAAATCCATTTACTTCTATCTAATCGACCTATTCCTGGGGACAGATTCAACTTATATCCTTCAGAATTCAATTATCCAGTTGCTCAGGGAATTAATAATAAACATCGAAATAAACAAAGGTATCTTCGATTATTGATTCCAACTCCTCGCAAGGATATACCGGAAAGAAGAAGCAGCGTCGACGAAAAGGATAAACGATATTTTTATTTTATTAAAGAACTGAAACGAGGAGACAGTTCAAGTGCAGAACCCGAAAAATTATTTCGCGTTGAATGGGAAAGGTAAATTCACTGTGTTGTTTAAGTCAGAGCCTAAGGTTTACTTGATGAATACCTTAGGGATATGCCTGAATTTCAAAACAGACACTATGGAGGAGTATTGAGATGATATGTGAGAGTCTAATAATAAAGGATGTAATTTAGTGACGATTAATTTTAGTAATGGAGAGGTGTTTAAAGTGGATATGGATTTCCCCGGGTTTATCACGGTGAGAACTTATATCGACGATTATATTAAGGTGTTGCCCAATGAATGGGCGAACTTTTGAATATCGTGAACAAGAAATAATATGACGCTCCAATGAAATATGTATCTAACAGGGGAGAATAAACCAAACAATTACCAGCTAAATAAAATCAATGTCCCTGCGGACGCTTATATTACATCAATGACATTTTTTAATAAATTTATTGGTGAGGTAAGCTCGATACAAGTAATCAATCAGCAATTGAAAGGAGAGCCTGGGTGATGATACAGCAGTGGGATATGACAAAAGTTTAAAAATTATAAGCATGGGCTATGGAAACCAAAGGTAGCAAATGAATTAATTCAGTGATTTATGGATTACGATTCAATTGTCGAACCGAAAGTGGATATGAGATCATCAATAACCCTGAAGAACAAAACACCGCTTCCAACGTCAAAAATATGTGATGACGTTTTGTTTATCTTTACGCCCTATTCAACGTCAAACCCAAATGAACCTCAACACCTAACCTGAGAGGATTGATTCGGTAACTATACCGCAATTGCCGATGGCGATATTAAACTACACACTTATTCATGTATGCAAAAAAATATAACTTTACTTGGAGGAGCCAGTAATTGATTACCAATCGGTGAAATGTGAGTACTTAATCCATCGATATTAACCGAAGAAGTGCTTACGAATTTTTTCGATATTATCCGCAATATCCTCAACGACCGTAAGCATAACTTAGAGGAAATGCTCGAAATAAACTTCTTCCCGATACTAAGTCTATTCATCGAGAAAATATCATCTAAGTTTTTCTCCCATAAAATCCTTGATTCATGAATCCAAATCGGGAAAGGCATTTACAAAAACACAAACGAAGTCCTGGCCTCGATATACTTCGAGCATATCCTTCTCAACGAGAAAATCCTATCGAAGTTCTCTCAAGATTTACAGTACGAATTTTGGAACTCGTTAAATCTGTTCTGTCAGTCTGATAAGACACAAATCGGGGCGTTTATTAACATGAAAAAGCTGTGTCTTATACTCAGGTATTACGATGAGGATAAGTATAATAAAATGTGTTGTGAAGAACATTATAAAAAATTCAAACCTGAATATATCGGGTCGAAGCTAATAATGCAACCTACAATGTCGGTGAAGTTGACGGGTATGCAACAAATAATGTCGACAATCATCGATTCGCAATCGCCGGTAAACGCGATCACTCTTTTCCAGTTGCTTACTCTGGATTGAAGCCCATGTCTGATGAAATTTGTCATTGTTATTTTTAAAGAGGCGTTCCAGAAATCAAAGGCTTCGAAATGGAAAATGGAGTGAATTAACCTTTTACTGAAGCACCAGTTCGAGACGATCCTTGCGAATACTTGAACGCATTGTTGAATCGATGTTAGAATGGAAATCATTGAATGAATATACGAAATCAACCGTTGAATAACCGGTAAAGTGATGATGAAGATGGAAAACATGCTGAAATCCTGTTTGATCCCTGAGAGCATGTTTTACGTATTAGACACGAAACAAAAGAAAAGCCTGCTTGAAATCCGCGAATGAGCAATGCATTGCGCACAATGCAGAAAGCATAAGATATCAACGAATAAAAATATTTGCGATAAATACGCGGATTATATTCTGGTTTTAGATAACAAAGAATACGAAGTGTACTTAGACAAACTTTACAAAATTCTACTTTTATGGTCTATCGAGCGAACTTACCCTGAAATCGAAGAACAACACTGAAGAACCACCGATACAACATCCAGTAAAACAAAGGAGATGAAATATATCGATTTCGAGCACCGTCTCCTTACTTTTAGCAGCATCAAATTCGAAAATGAAATCATTGTGAAGGCCACGATTTTTCAAATATGAATATCAATCGTCGACAAGCTCAACGATATCAAATACACGCATAACTTCTTTCAGTACTTCGATAAACTCTTGGTAAATACGATGAATTGCGAAAAAATATGACACAATAAGGTCGTGTTTAGTTGGTGATTGGATATCACGTTTCGATATTTTAAAAACGCTGAGTTATACCCCTTCCTGATATTCGGTTCAGCCAAAGCGATTATTATGAATGTAATACTAAAGCCGATATTCGAGCTTAAAGGTCTTCAGACGAAATGAGAAAATCGAATTCCTGAATTGGATATTTCGAAGACATTGTTCCCGATGAAAGAGCTGGATCTGCTCTTTATATGGGGGAATAAGATCAGGAACTCAAATGATGAGCAAAAACTTTTTGAATTTATTAATGATCTTCTGATGGAATTGCTAAAAAAAATCAACGAAAATAGCATGTTTTCTCAAGTATTCACTGATTGAAATACAAATGTGAAGAGCCAATACTTAAGAGAGAACTATTGAATCCTTATTTCTTTTATATACAACTACCTATTCAGATATAAACAGGACGCGTCTATCAAGAAAAACGGAAGTTGGTTTCTGACGACAAACATCTACGCTATTGTTATACCGGAATGGTATTGGACAGGAATGAAAATACTAAATAAAGCCGAAAAAATAAACAAAATCCAAGACTATTGGGCTGACTATTGCTGATTCGCGGACTTCTTCAGTAAAACACAGTTTATATACAAGAAGCTGACCCTGAAGAAGAATTACAGCAACAAAATCCTGAAATATGAAGATATACTCAAAAATACAATCCTCAATAAAGACAACAAAAACCTCTTCATCGAAGAGCTGAAATTTCTGTGCCATGAATACAAGATCAACGGGGTGTGCTATGCTATTTCATGAATTAAAATTATTCCGATTTCCCTTGCGTGTATCATTATCTCCGTTCGAAATATTACTCATGATGAAAATCAGATCAGAATGTGGTTGAAGGAGTTTAAAAATTTTCTTCGATTCCTTATCACGGCGTCGACCAACACGACGCTAATAAACCAAATGGACTTATACAAGGATATTCAGGAGCGTTGCATAGACGCGATTGTGTTTAGTATTTGTTTTTGAAAGGAAGAATTCACGAAAAACGCCCCTGGCAACGATAAAATCCAAAAAACATGAACAAGTATCTTGGCGTTTTGTATGATAATCGTTCAGGCTCAGCTGAATTACATAGAAGCGCATAAAAGCATTTTAAAAATAATATTCAAACATGCGAGAAACGATTGAACCCATTGCGCCGTGTTTCGTATTTTTAACGAATTTGTTCTTGATAAAAAGGGGGTTCAGCTATGAACAAAACAGAAAATAAAAAACTACGCTCTATGCCAATACTTTCGTGTCACCGAAGACTTACAGAAAGAAGAATGGAAATTATCCTGATTTGAGAACCAGACACTTAAAACAAGGGTGGAACTAAACTATTTCGAACTGGTCGAATACGGGAATTATGTTTACTCTAGGTACAGTATTATACCAGAATGAGAGAACGTTATTGATACTAGTTATAAAAATAATATTTTCACATTAATACCCCTCTATGAAACCGAACTTGAGAAGTATTCGAATAATTCTTTCATCGGGCAGAAACGGAAGAAGAACGCATATAAAAGGATAAAAAAAAACCAGTTCATGTGGAAAGGAATGTGGAGCGACCGCAAATGATTTTACGACCATCCCGAGCAATTAAAATTAAAAATGGTAAATCACTATACAAAGGAATTTACGAGGCCCTGACTGACCCCGATATGAGACATTGATTATTATTTACCGAAATTTACTTCATTTGAGACTAATAAGCTATTCAGAGGCAACGAAAGGCCGAAAAAAATAATCGATTTAGATATTGATAACATATTGAAGGTAAGCAACATCCAGAGTCAGAGCGAAGATAAGGATCAGCCCATGCAGCCCTTACTTCCAAGTAATTACCTAAGAAATATTTACAAAAAATCGAATATCGAGTTAGCTTACGCGTATTTAAAAATCGGAAATAAATTGGATTTAGGCAAAGACGAGGAATATCTTAATTGACCAACCACCACATCATCCGAGAAAGAGTCCGAGAACCAACGAGGTCCGAAATACTATTGATGTTGTCTTGTGAAAACGTCTCATCATATTAAAGGAGCGATTAGCTTGGAAGATAAGAGACTGACATTTAAAGTGTTTATTAACCAAACAATCGGGAATTCTAATTACAACGGGTTTTCACCAAATGATGACACTTACGATAAAGATCGAAAAACGTGTTTCGGTTCGTACTTTGTTCTACACCCGAAAGACAAAGATCTAATCGAGATGTTGTTTCCATATAGAAATATCAACTTTTTCATGCGAAGAAGATACTACTACAAAAACACCGGTTTGGAACTGTTCAGCAAAACCAACAAAAGCTATTACTTCAACTTCAAGAACGAGAAAGATCGAGAAATAGTCATAGGGCACATACTGAAGCACTGAACAGAGCCGACAAAGCTACTAAATAACTTAAAGGACACAAAGGATAACTATGACAATATCATCGGATACCAGAACTTGTATTCCCCAAATCAAAAGCGCGTGAAAAAAATAAAATTTTCGAAACTGATTTCGAATTGGTGTGATTGGGAAATCTCAAACTATGAAATGTGAATTTGGTGAAACTTCTTTTCGAACCGCTCGTTTACTGATATCAGTCAATACCCAGTGTTACCCTGGCTTTTGACGAGGTATCAAGATCCTTTATTAATCGGGGGCACGTCTGGGATCGATGATACAAATACGAAATCGGACTTTGAATTCCGTGATTTATCAGTTCCAATGGGAATGATCGATATTTCCGAAGGAGCGCTTTTAAGGAAAGAAAGCTTTATTGAAATATTTGATTCTTTAAAAGCCGACACCGACAGTGAGATGAAGCCTTATGTTTACGGGTCTCACTATTCGAACCCCGTTTACGTTTCCAACTACTTAATGCGATGATTCCCTTTTTCACACATTTCAATTGAACTTCAAGGCGAAAAATTCGACGCTCCTGATAGGTGATTCCTTTCAGTGGAGAGCTCGTTTGGTAATTCATCAACACAGCGGACGGATGTTCGAGAGTTAATCCCGGAGTTCTTTTATTTACCCGAGTTTTTCAAGAATTGAAACAATTGAAACCTCGGTCAAAGAGATAACGGGCAGTTTGTGGATGACGTTAAAGTACCTTGTCAAGACAACCCATATGAGTTTATTATGACTTTTCGCCAAGTGTGAGAAGGAGAACACGTGAGTTCTTATATCCAAAAATGGATTGATTTGATATTCGGATATAAGCAGCGAGGGAAAGAAGCGGAATGAGCATATAATGTTTTTACCGAAAACTCTTATGAAGATACCGTAGATATTTCCCAATCGAATGATAAGGCATGTTGACTGCGAATGGTTGAGTTCGGTTGAACGCCATCACAGGCCACAAATAAGGAATTTCCCGCGAAATATAAAAAAGAACAAATGCTAAAAACAAAGGAATTAACTGACCCGACCGGGTTTTTACTACCGATGACGTGCAAGAGCAAAATAGAAAACAAAGGAATTGGAATGACAATAATGAAAAGTAAAGTCTACGACTATAAAATATTCTCAGTGTTTAACAACCTCGGTATTATCCAATACAAGGCATCCTACTCAAAGTGGGAAAAGGAATTCAAATGTGATATTATCAAAACTAACTATATTTGAAACCACGTCCCAACCTCGAGAATGAGCGAGTTTTACGATTACAATTCGATGCATAACAACCACATCACTATTTATAACAAAGGAAAGTCCTACGCGCTCGGCGGTTTCTCCGATGGAAAAATCATTATCGTTAATTTCGAGTCTCTTGTGAACATAAAGTATTTCCAACCGAATGGTATTCCTTCCCCGATATCTGTAATAACAATTGATAATAACGAAGAGTATGCGTTTTTGGGCAACTTCCGCGGGGAAGTCCGTATATACAAATTAAGTCAAAATGAATGAATTTACTTTAACACGAAATTCGATCACGATTCCCCGATTACTTCGATTTTCATTAGCAATGACCTTAATTGATGGGCGTCGTCCTCGAGAGATGGTTATATTAATCTCTACACTTTTCCTTTGTGTAAACTCGTTCGGTCGATTCAGGTAAAGGCAAAACCAAATTATATTTTGCTTTCATCTTGTCCACTCTCGGTGATAGTGTCGATCTATTGACTTGATAAAAAAAGCGAGATCAAGGTGCATACAATAAACGGACACCTTTATAAAATACAACAAGAGGAGTATTATCAGATAATGAGTCCGATATTGATGAGGGATATTTGCTTTAATGAGTTCATTGCGTATGTTTTGGAAAATCAAATTATTATCAGAAGCTGACCGAACCTCACGAGTGAAGTGAGGATTGATGTGAATAAAATCAACCTTTCTTCGATTTGCGTTAGTGACGATATGAAAGTTCTTTATGGGTTTTCTAAGGATAATCAAGATATTCTTGTGTTGAAAGACTTGAGATTTGATGAAAATGAGAAGATTGAAAAATGAGAAAGAAGTGAATCGATGATGATAAATAATGCTTAATGCTAATAGATTAAAAATAATATGATAAAGGATAAAGTTAAAATTAATATTTAATTATGAGGAGGTGAAAAGGGTGACTGATGTAGAAGAAAGATAAGGAGAAGGTATTGTTTGATGTATTCTTGGGATAGGGATGGGAATGGGAAAAGAGGAAATATTTCAAAAAAATGAATTCAAAATAAGAGAATTGAGGTTTGCATTTATGTTTAAGTGTTAACTAAGAGACAGTAGGAATTTGGGTTAAGATGTATTAAATATATTGTTTTTATTAATTCATGTAAAAAGGGTTAAATACCAATAGATACAGGTGAATAGAAGAATCTGTTAAAATAATAAATAATCTTTGTGAAGAAATATATCTAATAGAATAAACAATTAGTCCAAGAGTTAAACGATTAGTGAATATATTCACAAAGTTTACAATTATTATAACAGAAGAAACCTAACTGTGAAGTATTGATATCAAATAATAGAATTAGTAATTATAATTACATCACATTCGAACAGATAAAGAAAACTATAAATCGAAGCAATTATATTCCCGATAATTCCTCGAATAAGTATCAACAATAATCATATCCGCTTATATTCTTATACATAATAAATAATTAAATCCTTTGATTATCAGCGGCTACTTAATATCAATCAATATTATATTCATATATTACAGAGAACAAAGATAGCCAACAGTAAGGAAAACAATTAATAACACACAACAATACTAAGCCTAATAAACATATAACTTCAGGTATATTCTAAAACGCGTAATTTAATATTTATATTAACAAAAATAAAAGTTAAGGTAAGATTATCTCTTGTTTTTGCTATGATTTATATAATTTGGATCCTGATAGTTCATGTATTGCCCTCGTTGCATTTGAGCTATGAGCATTTGATTGTAATTGTGGATCATTTCAGGTGGGAAATTCCCCATCGTTTGCATATTCGGCATCCCTGGAACCATACCCTGCGGGAACATGTTTTGCATATTCGCGGTATTATAATACATTTGTTGATGAATTGGATGATTCATCGGTACTTGGTTTATCTGACTCATTCGTTTCATCTGCTCATTGTTAATTACCTCCTCTAATCTTTGCTGCATATTCTCCTCGTTTTGATTACTCGTGTTATCAATTACAACATCCTTTTCTCGGCTCTCCTCAACGGTTTCGTGATTCTCGTTGTTCGCATTATGATACTGAACGACTCACTCTAAAAGCTTCGTTCGGACATCCTCATCAAATTTCATAAGTTTTTTAATGATTTCCTCTTGTGATATATTACTAAAATTCGAATTCACATAATCCTCAAGCAACTCTATATCATTTGTCTCTAAAAGCCTTTGCAGCTTTTTATTGTCCTTATTATCCTCGTCCTCTTCGTCAGATAGCGAAGATCAATTTGAGTCTTCGTTTCGGTTCTCGTTTTCGTTCTCATCGTTATTTAATGAAGTGGTATTATTGTTATTATTGTTTGTATTTTCTGGTTCAGTGATTGTGATGTCTTTTAATTTGATAATATTTGGGTTTATTTTCATGTCGTGATTAGTCTCTAAATCGCTTTTGTTTGCGATTCAAACGAATGTGAATATTTTATCGAGCTGCTTATGGAATTCGTTATAATATTTACAGGTTTTGCTCACGATGTTGAAGAAGGAGCGATACTTGCTAGATAAGGCGAAGATATACAATTTGACGTTGTTCACGCTTAAGCAACCGCATTTATCGTATTTATCGTATTCGTTTAAAAGATTAATAAACTTCTCGGTATTGCTATCGCTGCTTCGATTATCGAGTTCTCACCACCCGAAGAGTTCGATTTTGTTTTTATTTTGGAGTTGTTTTTCGCAATAAGGGATGACTTCGTTTGCTTTCGCGCGACTGGGAATAATTATATCACTATCGTATGCAGGGAAAAGGCGGAACTTTTCAATGGATTTCGTAGAACAAAAACTAATATTATCGAGTTCGGCCTTGTTCAGCGCGAGTTTTCCCGACCAAATTTGTAAAATCGAGTTTGGTGGAAGGGTTGTAATAACCGGGTTCATCAGCTGAGAGTAATAATCATCAGTTTTGGAATTATTTTTCTTTTCTGATTTGGCGATGATTGGGTCATAGAAAAACGGAGATATTTGTAAAGGTTTTTTATTTGTTCCCGTGTCGAAAATATCGTCATCTGTACTAAATGGGTTATACAACTTTTCGTTTTTATCGTAGTAGATATTATCGGATCAATGTGTGAAAGCGCGACTCGGACTTCCTTTGCCATGCATTGCCGAAGGATGAACCGGAGAAAATTTAATTTTTTCATTCCCGAGAGATTGCAACGAGTCATCGCTTTTTTCATCATTATCGTTTTCGTTTTCGCTGTTGTTTTTATAAATAATATTTTCACTATTTGTAGTCGATTCTCTATTAAGATATGACTGCTTTTGTTCCGGTGCGAGTGAAGTATAAAGTTCTTTCACACTCGATAGAACGTTGATAATGCTTTCTTCGGGTTCTTTTTTCAGTTGCGGTTTAGAGCTATTATTAGTGGGGATATTACCGAATTCGATATTTTTTCATTTCTCGATATATTTCGTACCGTAGGTAAACTTCGCCAATTTGAACAAAGTGAGCTTCTTTCGTATAACCATGGTAGAGACCTTTTTATAATTTTCAAGCTCTTTTATTGTCTTTAGCATATTCGCAAAGGTTTTTTGATAATTCGCATCGACCTGCGGGTATGTCTTCGATAGTTCAAGCTCTAAATTTATGCACGTTTTCTTAATGTACTCTCTTCCTTCTTTAGCAAAAGATTCGTTCTTCATTAGTAATTCTTCGAATTGAACTACAGTATTAGTTTTAATACTTTGTTTTCAAGGATCACCGTTGTTACTTGTTGATTTAGGGTGAACACGGGTTGTGTTCGTTGCCTTGAAATTATTAATATTATAATTATTATTAATATCTTTTATTCCCTTTTGTGCGGTATTGTTGTGCTTTTTCTTAAGAAATCTCGCCTCGGCTTTTTTAATAACATTATCAATATCAAATTCACTTGTAATTTGCTTATTATCAACTGTATTCATTGCTTCTTCATTTTCAGTTTGCTTTTTATTTTCGGTGCTTTCTGACTCGAGTTTTGCTTCTTTCTCATTTTCAAGCTCACGGTGTGCGATTTTCCGGTCGAGTTCTTCGATGAATTCTTTTTCGTAAACATAATTGTCGTCGAGTTTACGACGGATTAAACGTTTTGATCTCATGGATTGAACTTCTGGCTTTTGGGGCTTGTCTTCGTTTCAGGTGTCGATTATTTTTTTGTAAGACAACTCGGCCATTAGTCAGAGATATTTTGTTGTTTTAATGATTGTCTAAGGGTTTTATAGAAAATCGAAAAAGAATTAATGAAAATAATTATTTTTATTTATTTATTTAATATAAGGTGTTGGTACATTCGCAATCGTTTCGGTGAAATATTTGAGATTGAAGCTATTGATAATGGGAATTGGTGTACTAAGAAATTTGAATTGTGGTTGTTTTTTTGAGGGGTTCGTGGAGATAAAACGATTGTAAATTTGATTTTTAATGAAATACGTTTGTTGTAATTATTTGAATATATTATTATATGTATCAACAGTGGTGATTCCTGAATCAGAGAAGGAAAGGACATTCGGAAGATGTTGAGATGTATTTAGGTTTTTAAGGAAGATGATTAGATCTTTGATATTTGAACGCACATAAATAATGTGGAAGTTTTATTCAGGAAATTATGATTGATCAGGGATGACCGATATTTATTTCTCTTGATATAACTGTTTCTTAATCATGTTGAATGCGAAAACCTTAGAAATGATTCAACACTTTTATAAATTCGGATAATGGTTGTGTCATAGGAAAAGGTTTATTATTTACATTATTATTTTATCGATATTTTATGGCATTTGAGGGCGTCGGAAGACAATTTTAAATATATAAACGCATTAATGATAAGTATTTAATTAATTCACTTCTCTATGTAATTTTTCATTCTGGTTTCTATTCGTACTTTTGTATAAAAAACTGGTTTCTTCCGATTTGTATTATCATCAAGTTTATAGTTAACAAATGTTTTTCAAAGTGTTACTTTAATCTCTCAAGAAGACTCTTATTTCCAGTGTTGATCTTGCGCTATTGTTATACAAGAATAATCGTGAATCGGTTTACTTAGGGAGAAAATAAATCGACAATTGAGTTCTAAAAGGAAATTTGTTTATCAAGATAGTATATCACTTATGAAAATAGTAATCTAAAAGAGAAAAAAAGGAAAAATTGAATTGTTGTTTATGCATTTCAAGGTATAACATAGCAGCTTGCGATAACACAATTGATCTTGGGGTTGCACGTCTTCTCATTGATATCATCATCATCAAACCAGCTCTTTTCTGTCATAATCCTCTTGTTGTGTCTTGGTCATATAAAATCCAGGCCACTCAACAAAGTGAATTATAAAAAAACAAAAGGTGGGCAAGCAATAGATAATAATACTCAAAACTAGGTTGTAGGTTTATTAAAACAAATAAATAAAAAAAGAAGAAACAACAAAATAAAAATAATATACGAATGAAAGAAAATATCAACATGCAATCATTGTTTGATTAATAGCACTCAGGATTTGAGAGATTATACACACTAATCCAGAATAAAATGATTATTTTGTTATGAAATTACCCTCATGAAGAGCAAAGATGAAGGTAAAAATAAAAACTTGATATCACATTAGAATTTTAACTACAGAGATAAATAAAACATCTACTATAATTCAAATAATACAAATATCATGTAGATGAAGCTTGAAACAAAATATACAGTTATATAGGTTGTTAAATATCTATTAAAATAATATCAACGCAAAGAGAAGCATAACAAAAGAAAAATTTTATAATAAGACAAAGCTTATCACCAACACGTTACACGAGATACTCTTAAATTTTATTCTCTCATCGATTGGAATATCCACATCATCATTAATAAAAACTATTTCTTTCGGTAATCCTCTGATTCAATTATTTATTTTTATGTTTATTTTATTTATTTCACAAGTATAATTTAGTCTAAGTACTTGCAAATGTAATCTGGATATTTCTCGGGACTATTCCAATTATATTTAGATTAAAACCTATCATTTTAACTCGCCTTAACAATCAACTATATTATTGAAATATTGAAAAATAAACTATAAATATATTCTTTAGTATTTAGTACATATATTGATTAATAAGCAAAAAGAATAATAATATTAAATTGATTTGTGATTAGATATAATGTAATGATGATTTGGTTATACAATAATTTCTATTTAAAGCGTTATGCTATTTCGACTTCGGCCTCATGAATTCTTTTCATCCTTCAACTACTCCGGGACTTCAATGCCGTTTTGCATTTTATTAATCTCAATTTTCCCCTTTATCATAGTAAATCAGTTGCTCTTCCTGTTATAGATTTATCACTGATACTTTTAGTAAATAACAGCTGTGTTTATAATAACAAGGACATTTAGTCATATCACAACTTATCATTTCAATACATTTACATGAGTGTAGTGATCAGGGATGGAATGTTGAATTTTTATCTTTTGCTCTAATCACAAAAACATTCCCTTAAATCCTCTGGAAATAGAGCTTCCGTAAACCCAAGAGAAAATTACTTAAAGAATCAACACTTAATTTGATATCATCATAATAAAAAGTTTATTCTTCTTTTTCTTTCCTTTAATTTCAGGAGATATTATTTTGTGGAGTAAGCTAGATTCTTACTCCTTTTGTTGTGTCTTGAGTCCTTTAAAAATCGAATCGATATAAATTATCTGATAATTATTTTATGTGTTTCTGCTGTAAAACTGTGTCTGTTACAGGAACTGATGTTTGTATCATCGTTCTAAGAAGTTTCGATTTATTGTGTACTCCACATAAATATAGCTGCTTTTTAAGTTATACCGAAAAAATATTATTTATGTTCTACCGATAATCCCTCTCGTGGTCATCATTTGTTATTATTTTATCGAGTTTAATTATTATACTTCTCCATTTAATTATTTATCTTATCTCCATAAATAGCTGCCAGTCATCCTGGATGAGTAAAGTCTAAAGTAATGGCAGAAAAGAGAATGATCACCAGTCCATCGAACAAACTAACCGTAATCATAACCAATGACGTCGAGAGACGTGACACTGGTAAAAAAAAGAGGTTTGAAGAGGACAAATATATCTTCTTTGCAATAAGAATCCAAGGATGCCGAGAGCATTATTCGTTGATGAAGATTCAGCTTCATTTCGGAACTAATTCGAAAACTAATGAACGACACACGAATTGAAAAAAGTAAAAATTTTTAGGATAATATAATATACTTAATATATACAAATATAATAATTTATCTAATTTATTTATTTCTTCATTTTGTAACTAATTAGTTTATTAATGAATTCGATAAGTAGAATGGGGATTGGGGATTGGGATTGGGGATTGGGGATTAGATTGGGGAATCCCCAATCCCCAATCCCC
>JAWNBB010008592.1:0-10630 GCA_036325645.1 Balantidium ctenopharyngodoni
AATCCCCAATCCCCAATCCCCAATCCCCAATACCACACTAATTACATTACCTCACCATATATTTCAATTCACAATAACAATAACAATAATATTTTAATTCAACAATTTTCAACAATAAATATAAATTTTTGAAATGAGTGCTCATAATATATTCACTACTAACAGTACTAAACTCATCAAATCAAAATCGATACTCAAGAACACATCTAAGAACATCAAAGAAAACACCGGGTCTTCATTCACCTCTTTATCAAGCAATAATCTCAACTCGATCACCGCACCGAAGAACACGAAACTAACCAAACAACAAATACAAAATCCCAATTCGATTAAAGAAGAAATACTATCTCGCGTACGCGAAACAATAAATCAAAAGGAGTCTATTTTCGGGTACGACGCCGACTGAAGAAACTCGTTGACAGAGATCAACGTTTCGTCTAGCTGCTTCTTCGATATTTGCGTTAAATGTTTAATTAAACAAAGTCGGACGATTTCGGAGGTTCAGTTAATTAACGGTTACTTGCTCTTCATGAAAGAATTCACGAATTTGATAAGAAAACACGATGAGACACACTGAGCGGAAATATGAAATATTATATCTAACTACATGGGGTATGAGCGGCATGAGGATAATCGAATCGTTTGTCGCTTTGGAGAAAAAGGAAGGAAGGCGTATATCTGATTGAAAGGGAGCATTGATATTCTCATCAAACAAGCGAAAACGATTCTCATTACGGAAACAGATTACTTCGTTTACATAGCTACATTGCTTAAATACCAGGAGTACGGGTGACTTAATCTAGTGCTAAAAGATAACTTCAGTGAAGTGTCGATTGAAATTGTTGATAAAAGAGAAGAAGAGGAGGAAGATATCTGAGATAGCAATGATAATATAGTCGAAGGAGAAGGAGAATGAGAAGGAGAAGGAGTAGGAGAAGGAGAAACACCTCAAACACAGAGTAAACTAGATGAAAATAATAGTAATAATATTAATAATAATGACACCATCTTCAGCACACCCACGAAATCGGGGTACACGTATAAACATCAACACCGGAAGAAAAGTGATAAGGTGAAAGTATTTACCGTGCAGGACTTTATTTCATTGCTCCCCAAAACAAAGAAAACAAGGAAGGACAAACACACAGTTACCTCCTCTGATGATTATATAAAACGAATCGAGAGTTCATACACAGAAATCAGTGAAGAAAACGAAAATTGACCTGTGTACAGGAATCAACACTGAGTATCCGTCAGTATTTATAATTACATGAAAGTAACGACTAAACAAGAAGGATCGTGAATCGGTGAAAGAGCGTGAAGTGATCCACTTGCATTACGCACAGCAACAATGATTACCTCAACGGAGTGCCATTTAGGAGTAATTAATCAGAAAACATACAACGCTTCGCTTAAGTCCTGCGATGAAAAGCAAAGGAAGCAAAACGTTTATTTTCTATTAACAATCAAAGTCTTCTCGGGCATCCCTATGTTCAGTTGATATAAAAAATACTTCAACAGCTTCTGACTCACCAAGGCAACGAAAGGACATTTGTGATGAGAAGAAAACGAAAAGAACGACTTCATCTACAGTTGAAAAGAAGGAGAATATGAAGTTACGATCTTCGCCTCGATTGACGATTGAATAAGGATAAAAAATAATTTCATTACCAAACTCTCCCGTTGACAGGGTAAACCAATGGACACCAATTCGAAATTTTTTAACGAGTACATCTACTACGATATGTTGAAACGGGATAATCCGCAGTTCGAAAAGGAATTTTATAATAAAAAAAGGATTCTCATCAGCGAAGTGAGTTGTCCTGACGCGCTTGGGTTCTCTGACTATAAGAACGATTCAACGAGTATTTTCACGGTGGAGTTGAAGTCCGCGACGGGTGAATTTTATAAATTGTGAACCCATTTTTATAAAGAAATAAAACGGAACGACGCTTCCGTGTCAAAGAACGAATTCGAATTTACCGAAATGAAATTGAATAAAATAATCGACCGCCTTAATATGGTGATCAAAAAGCAAGGTGAACTCATTTTACGATTTCCGTTCAACGAGGGAAAAGTTCCAACTTGAAAAGGAAATTACGAATGGTAAATATAGGAAGACGACCAACAGATGCCAGACAGCGAAGGGGAAATGTTGGGATGAAACGAACTTGTTTTAACACTGATAACAACTCTCAGGTGGGAGACCAAGCGAGAAACAAAAAGGAAATTAGTCAAACGAACACGTTGAGGTTGAATAAACAACTTAGTACAAATATCCCAAGTCCGATAATACGACAGGCTGTGACCACGCAATCATCGGGGAAATGCGTCCACTTTTTTAACGAGGAACGAATTGGGAAAAAATGAAAATTTCCTTCCGTTAGATTAAACACGACTGATGAAAAAACAAAAGGTAATCAAAAACGGTTCGTCGGGTGCTCAAAATGAAGTAGGAACCTCGAGAAATTTTTAATTAGTTCTCCTGGGATGTTGTCGAGTTTGACCACGAGGAAAAACCACACGAGTACGAATTTTTACACAAAGAGTAAAGGAAAGATTAACCAATTATCACATGATTCATTAATTGATTGTCTATCCGAATCGGAATTCAGAAACGCTTTTAGTTACAACAACACTGTCTGCTCAATTACACCGTTGAAGACTCTGTACGGAAATAAACTTAACATAATGAGATCGTATGATATTACCGATAATAATATGAATTTAAATAACAACAGCGACTGAGAAACCAGCTCAAGTGCATTAAATAATAAGACACATCAGCATAACAACAGGCCTTGATATTTAAATGCTTCAGCCTCGATCCCGCAGTTGATGAACAAATCCAAAGAATCGAAGAATAACATCAAGGAGACGTTCCGGACGAAGTGCTATTGAAAATCGTGATTGACTAGTAATACCAATACGAATAGGAGTAATAAAGGCGGATTGGTGGACATCGAGAAATATAAGCAATACAAGCATAATCTCTATTTAAAGAATAGGAAGTGTAATTGAAATATTAAGTTAATGAAGTGCAGGAATTTAAAGTTGATAACAACTCATTCGTTGCGGAATGGAAGTCAACAAAAGAACATGAAATAATTCGAGGGTTAAAATGGGGAGGTTTGGGATTTAAGATCAATATTATATTTTAGGTTTTATTTCGGTTTTTAATGTGTTCTTTCATATGAAAGATAAATATATATTTAGATATGTAAGTGATTCTTCTTGTTTATATTATGAGTTAATGTACTATGTGGGAAGTGTTCATCATGAGGGAGATAGAATAGGTATTTGAAGGGGGTGTAATATTCGGAAATGGAGATGATAAATAGGGGTACTGAGTTAGGTGTTTGATATTTTGTAACTGTGATTTAGTGATGTTTGGGTTTGGGTTTGATTTGATTGGGGAAGGTTATGATTAGGTGATGATGATTATTATTATTATTGATATTTGGTTATGATAAAACAGAGTATAGAAATGCTTTTGGTTAGTTAATATAAGTCATTTGCAATGAGATGTCTGTGAATCCGCATCGTAGCCAAGATCCCCCATGTTTAACACATATCATTTAACTAATTTCACCTTGTCCAATACGGCAAGATAACCCTAAACAAAATACTTAATATAAACCAAACATAATTTAACGAATACAATATTAAATAAAATGCACACATCACGCGAACCGTCAAACTCCAACCACAGAACTATTCTCGCCCCCTCATCACCCATAAACACGAACATCTCCACAACAATCCACAAATATAAACCTAACAACAATACCAAAACTACCCTCTCGTTCAAGCCTTCTCACGGTAAAACCTCAAATAATTCACTTGATATCGATAACAACAACGACACAATCGAATACCAAAATCGCGAACTCCTATCCTGACGCCCTAACATGCACCATTCAAAGCACCAAACAAATCTAACCTCAGATAAAGAAATCGCGGGAAGTCCCCCACAAAACAAAGATGTACAGTCAACCGCCTTTCTTCCGGATTATTACCTAAAAATGAGTAACAACATAAAAAACTATATCAAGTGCAATCAAAAAGGGCTTTATCTCACCGGTAACAAACACTTCGAAAATATCACCGTTGAAGACTATTTCAAAGACAATCCAAACATTCAATGTCGAATAATAGAACGGATGAAGAATCGCAGAACATCCTCGTGCGCAAAGCCCGAAATACCCGAATGAACCAATAAACAAACACGATCAAATCAACTCTCTTCACAAGGAAGTTCAAACCGTTTATTCAGGAAAACAAGAAGCACTGTTAATAAACACCCGAACGAACCCGGTAAACGAAACGAAAAAAAATACGAAAACAACCCGGTTGATGACCATGTCTTCAATATCGAAAATGTTAATGTCAATACAAATACGAAGACATCCAATGTCAACAACGATAACACGCTAATGAAACAAATCAACGATGGCACTGACGATGATGTTTACCTCACTCCAATCCCTTATAAGAGCCGGAAATACCTTTCCACAAAGAAAGAAAAATCCGATTTCATCACCGCGGAACGTTCCGCGGTGATGATGAGAATGTTCGAATACAGTCGCGGAATTAGTTCATCATTCGGGCTTGCAGAGTATTGAACGTGGTTAACAAAGCAACAGAGAATTAATTTTATCAAGCTTCTAACGCAGTATATTAAGGAGTATAATAAAATAAACAAAAAGGTTTTCTTGGGAAGGTTCGAGGCGTTTTCGAAGTGTCGCCCTAAAAAAATTTACACTTTCAACGACTGGGTTAAGCGGATGAGATCGGTGAGTAACATCCGTTTTACGATATCATCATTGGGAAGGGTTAGGAAACGGATTATCCTGAATCGACATTTTGAAACTAAGATTAACTACGGAGGTAAACGTTACAATTGGGAACAGTGCGATAACCCGAAAGCAAAGAGAGGATATTATGAGGATATCGAGAAGGTGACGATGTTGCAACGTTGCGTGAAAAGCTTTTTAAGTATACGAGATCTCGAGGAACTCGAGAAAAAAAAGGAGGCGAATTGTCAAGGTGCGTTTGGGTTTGTGAATACAAATGAGATAATTGCGAATAGGGTAAGTAGGGATTGATATGTTGAGAGGAATAGAAATTTGAGAAGGAGTTGATCGTGAATGCGGACGGATTGAATGAGATTAAATGAATTGAATGGGGTTAATGAGAGGAGTAGTTGCAGTAGTGGTAATGGTGAAGGAGAGGAAGGAGAAGGAGGAGGAGGGGAAGGAGGAGGAGGAGGAGAAGGGGAAGGATGTGGCTGAGATGTTTTTGATAAGGTTCATAAGGCTGTGTCAATGATCAAAGATGAAAATATCATCACAAATAAAAATAAAACACATAATAACTCTTATATTCACGATCAAATTAGTTATTGTAATAACAGCCCTGAAAGACCAGTCACAACGCCTACGCCTAATGAACTAAATAATCAAATTGAAACATCCAAAGAACGTATCAAAACTCCCTCAAAATCCAAAGATAATTATATTAAAAATCACAGTTTAAGTACCGACAACCCGTGTAATAATGAACATCATAACCAACATGGAAACAAAACCATATCAAACTACATTGAAAATACCCAACTTTCCAATGATTCAAAACATAACGATAACATAACTTTTAGTTCAAACACTAACGTAATCAGTGGAAAACCGGACCAGAAACCTCAAAATCTTTTTCACGGTAAATCAAACACACCCGCGGTTAACGAACTCGAAAATACATTATCAAATTATAAAAACACGAACACAACCAAATCTAATGTTCTCAATAGTAAAAGCATCACCACGCAACTTTCAAATAACCGGTTCATCAGTCCCGATGACTTCCTCAGTCTTAGTCATCCAAGTCATCCAAGTAATCCAAGTAATACTAACAATAATATTTATTCAAGTCAGCATACTCAAGCCTTATCCAAGTGAAACCAATTCAACAACATTTCATCAAATGCAAACTTTATCGAAGCTGATCTGAACCTTGATCATGGGGGGATTTCCGCAATAAGCAACGGAGGAAATGATAACAACAGGATTAAAGATAACCCTAACATGAATGCGATTTCATCTCACATCGAATGAGGTTATTTAGGAAGGAATCAAGAGCATTTGTATAGAAACAACGCGATTGATTATGATAGGATAAACTGCAGATACACCTTCGGGGACAACGTTGTCAATCAGTGTAATAATAAGGATTATTATTGTACCAGTTGAGAGCGAACGCAAAGAAGAGTCAGGAGTAAATCGTGGACATTTTGTAATGATATTAAAACAAGAATATTTGATCTGGATTACGAATGAGGCTGCAACGCCGAGAGAATACAAGGAGAGATAATCAATAAATATAAAAGTAAAACAATTGAATTTCATAGTGTAAGTGCGGAGGATATCAGGAATTCACTGAATAAAAATTATATTCTAAGCTTGGGAAAATGTGGGAATGAGGTAATGAATAATAGATGTGCTATTAAACTAATAATTAAAGATGAGAATGAGAATCGTGATGAAATGTATAGTAGCAAGCTTTATAACGATGAGATAGAAGTAAAAGAAGGTCGTGGGAACGAAACCAGTGTACGCGAAGCGAATAATGATATTGATAATACGGAAACAAATATGGAGAAGGTGGAATACTATGGAAGTAGGTTAGAAAACACACAAAGTCAGTTATGAAATAATAAAAATAATTCATCGATGAGAGTTCGTGGTGATATGAATCAAGGAAGTAGATATATCAACGCAACGAATCAAATGGTAATCGACAAAGTCAAATCCAAATCCAAATCGAATCAACCCCAAAACGCAGAAAGCATCAACCAAAGGAATCAAAGGAATTATCTTTTGGAAAGCAATGTCAACCTTATCTATCATAAACACAATTGAATCAATAATCAAACTGAGGAAAAACTCATTCAAACACCCGAAGAACAAATAAAAACCGAAAGAAATCAATTTAATCACGACGCTATCGAATCAAACCCTTCCTTTATCAACCCCGTTAAAAATATTAACAATAACATCAAAAACAACAAAATACAAATCCAAACCGATACAAAATGTCAATCCTTTCCCCTTAATCAACCAGGAATTGACAATCCAAATCAATCAAAATCAAGTGTCAACCCTTATCAACCAATGAAAGAAAAAGACACACAAATCTTAAACACAATAGAAGAACTATTTAAAGAAAGTAAAAAATTAGATCGATATTCAAAGCTGAATCCCGCTAACGCTCCAACAATTCTAAATAACGCCCTGTCCCAGTGCCCTGATAATATAGCGCAGAACGAAAAAGGTTATGATTACAATGTTTCATCTCGCGATAAGAAGTCGACAAATTACAACGATGCAACATTTTTATCTCTTCACTTAACACTCACCGCACTTGCAATGAAGGAAACGTTTTGATTGCGAACAGCCGAAGTCTCGCGAATGAGAAGAATAAAACTAATTTTGATAAATGTGTTAAAGAAACTTCCGATTGAGGTATCGATATACCGAGGCGCGGCGGAAACGTGAGGATTAAAAAGGAAAATACAAGTGATAATGAAATGAAAAATGATATTTCGGCGAAAGAAAATGAAAACAGGGAAGATAATCAAGGCGTGAAAACCGGGCGCGAGGATGACAAAAGAAAAGAAGTTGCTTTGGATGTGTTGGATAAGTGAATGTCTGGTCATAGGGCATCAACGTGACAAATCGTGAACAGAGAGGAAAAAGTGAATCGATGAAAGGATAGATATGCAATTGACAATCTTAGTAATGTTAGTAATGTTAGTAATGTTAGTAATGTTAGTAATCTTAGTAATGTTACCGAGAAGACAAGGTATGAAGGCGATAATATTTATACACAAAGAAGGATGTGTGATGTCGTAGAAAGCGATAAATATAAAAACGATATTATATTCCCCCCAGAAGAAGTCGATATCGACATAGTAAACAACAACACTAATGATATTCCCTGAAATAAGCGTGATAACAAATACGATGAAAATATATCGAAAGTGCATGTGAATAGTGGTTATAATTATGATAATCTTTTTAAGGGAGGCCACGACGGAAAGCCCGAGAGGTTGAATAATAAAAACATACGCGAACTAAGGGAAGAGGGGAATAACACCAATAACAAAGGAAGCTTTTTTAATCTAAGTAAACCGCATTCTAACCACGTTAACACCGAGAGAAATCAAACCGATTTTGATGAACAACACAACCAAACGAAATCGTTGAAAACAATCAAACACGATTCTTATGGTTCTTCATTGGATAATCAAAGCTCCCGGTTCAATTCAATAAATGGAAGTAATATGAGAAAGCAATTACACAAGGGGAAGATGATCTATAATAACACGGGACAAACAAAGGCGACGTCCTCAAATAATAAAACAGACGATCCTTGCGATCCCCATGATGTATTATTCAATAGCTTTGTTCCGGAATTTACCATTAGTCATAGTGATAATAACACTATAAATAAAGAGAATAACAAATACAATGATGAAATTCAATTGAATTCGATAAATGAATACAATAGAGAAAATGATGATATCAAGCACCTGCAAAAAGGAGGAGAAGAACAAGAACAAGAACAAGAACAAGAACAAGAAGGAGGAGGAAACAAAACACTCCTTGTGAATAACAAACCATTTCAAAATTATCAAATGTTTACTAAAGCCCATCCTTCCTTCGATAGCTTCATTATTAATCCTTCAAAACACCGACATAGTTTACAAAACCCACTCGAGAAAAAGATCGTGGGATTCACAATCCCCAACGATGACGAAACCCCCCACAACTCCAAAAACATACCAATAACAATAACAAAATCAAAAACATTACGAGAGGACGAAATACAAACCCGAATGAAAAACGCCCAAAAATGAGAAACCCTTCGTTCCTCATTTGATAGCTCCCGGCAGCTCCGTTCCCTGATTTCAAGGAAATCCCTTGCATTGGGCATCGGATTCTCCTCTAGCAGAATCTCTTGAATCGGTAAACAATCATACTTTAATTACATGCCTAAACCGTTCGTCTCCACAAACATGAGAATACTCAAGCAACGTAAAACTGTTTTTACCTCGACAATCCACCGCCTTCTCAGGCTTTGACTCTGCTTTAAAGGAAAAATCAGAACACGCCTTTGATGTTCAATGCTATTCTACTATTTTAAAAAATGGAAAATACTCTCCACGCAAAGAACGCACCTGAATAGCATTTTCAAAAAACTCATCGTAAAGAGGGAGAAGCGCAACCTCCTTAAAAACGCATGAAAAGAACTAAAACATAAAGTCACTTCCTGATACAACTTCAAAGATTGAATCGTACTTCACTCTAATAGAGTCCACTTTCCTTTCTTTATGGATAAGACAGCAGATATCGATAAACGGAAGATTTATACCTACACCAACACCATCGCAAGTATCGCGACCACCGAGTACAACAATAACCAAACAGAGCATTTTTATTACTATTGTAAAATAAATAAATCAAATAATGAAAACGATTTTCTCATCATTCGAATGATACTAGGATATCAACGACTGCGTGTAGTGTTGACCAGGAAGACGGGGCTCGGGTTTCTCCATGGGCTGAAAAGGTGTAGGCGACGCAATAAAAAAGCGAGGACGTATATGATAAGAAACAAATACGCGACAAAACGATGATATGATATTGTTGCTTTGAACTCGCGATTGATGGTGCTTCTCGATAGCGTTGTACATAAGCATTACCGGAACGATTTTTTTCATAAGTTCGTATACCAAAATTGAAAATGAAAGGAGGAATGTTGATGGGATTTTGAAAAGAATCCACTTTGAAACCTGATTTTAGAGGGGTATAAAAAAGGTTTTTTTGAGATTTTATTTAATGTTTTAGCGTATCGGAGTGGATATACATATTATGACACCGGTATGAATTTCACGGAGTTTGCTGAGGAGATATTGATGTTGAAGGGGTACCACGGTGAGGGCGGTGTGATGAAAGAAAAAAGGGATTATCGGTATTGGGTTTTAAGCGGGAGTGAAATGAAATGAAATGAAATGTATTAATGTAAAGGTGAAGTGGAAAGATGGTCATTTATGTTAATTTTTTTGATAATGAAATGGAATTATAAATTAGATAGAGTATATATACATAATAATAATACGATGATAAATATAGGGAACAATTACATTTAAATATAAAGGATTTTGTTGTTATATTTATACTGTTTCGTATAAGGTAGAAATGGTTGTACTTGTTCTTTTGTTGAGGGGGTGATTCAAATACAATTGAGAAAAATACAAAAAAAGGATTTTGTTTAGTTTCGTGTTTGGATAGTTGAGTGAAGAGAAAATGAATTATGGTTGCATTTAAAGTATTTGATGTGGTTGTACTTTTGGAAAATTGTCGGGGATTTGATGATGATGATGTAGATTATAAGATAATGGGTTTTTTAATATTTTAATAGTTATTATTGTTTTCGGTGTTCAAATATAATTAGCGTGGAGATAATTTAATTAATTAATTATTACATACTCGATGATATAAATAAACTAAAAACGTTAATCAATCGGGATTGGGGATTGGGGATTGGGGGGGATTGGGGATTGGGGATT
>JAWNBB010008595.1:0-16757 GCA_036325645.1 Balantidium ctenopharyngodoni
AATCCCCAATCCCCAATCCCCAATGGTTCTTTTTCTATTTTTAATTATATAATGATAATAAAACAAATAAAATACATTAATTCAAAATTTACTCATTTAATTATTCCTTTTTCATTAAATTATACTCAAGTATATTTCTTTTGTAGATCTGAAAGCTGAATCTCACATTGCTTAATAATCGCATCGAGATCGTGATCTTCTGTCTGGAAAAGCTCTTTCGAAAACTTCATGTAATTGTTGTAACATTTTAAGTATTCATCAAGGAAAAATGAAACTGTTAATTTGAAATTTTCAGTTGCTGTGTATAGGGATTGGTGGCGGCTGGGGAGAACTTCCAAAATTTTACATTGATCTTTCTTTTCTTTCATTAAATTCGACAGCAAAGTAAAATCATTAGTAATATTTCCGGTTGTTTTAATTTCTTCTGCTTTGATTTTAGGTGCGTTTTTCTTTTTGGAGCTATTTAATACTGAAATATCTGATTGTTCGTCGTATGCGATTTTTGAATTCGTTTTCGGCTTTTGAGTTTCATTGAGCTTAGATGCAGGTACTAATTCTTTAGTACAAGGGGTATTTACTTCTTCGTTGACAATCTGCATTTTTCCATTATTGGGATTGGAACTGAAGGGATTAATAGTGTTATTATTATTATTATTATTATTATTATTTGATGTTGTTTTTATTTGCGGTGGGAAATTGATAACATTAAATCAATTATCTAAATTAATCGCTGGGATATTCGTTGAGCTAATCCGAGGATGGAAATTATCAGAGATAATTGTACTTTCATTTGACTTTTTTTTCTCCTTACTTAGAGTGACTTCTTTTTCGTCTTGTTCGTGGATAATACTCGTTCCAGCAGGATTGCTTTTCATACTATTGCTGTCATTACTATTGTTGGAATTTGTATTGGTATTATTAAAAATGAACAAATTATTCACGTTTTTAAGCTCTTTGATAAAATTCCTCGAATCAGCTTTACTTCAAGACAAGGGCTGCTGAGAATCCGACTCGGGTTTATTATCATTTTGATTTGTCACGAATAAGGAATTTCAAAATGTTCCTTGACTTTCTATGTTGCTATTTATACCTCCTACAGATTGAGTGACTTTCTCACTTTGTCCAGAGTAATTCATAAACATCGGAGTTGATTCTTTCTGCTCATCGCCTTGTTCTTGCGCTTGTGTATTGACTGAAAATTCAAATTTCCCGTTATCGCATTCTTGATTAGAATCATCGAAAACAGAAGAAAAAAAGTCCATTTCAAAATTATAAATCCAACTGAAAAAAACTTAAATATGTTTCAATTTCAATTTAATTTAATGTTACTTTTTTGAATATTAATTATATTTTATTTGATTCGTTAAATAGAAATTATCCCATCTCATATAGACTCTTTTATAATTAAATAAAGAATAAAAACAAAAAATGTCGCCTTTTAAAGCCAATTCAAAAACCAAAACTCCGCAATTTACAATGATTAAATTGTCGACATGAAATGATATTTTCGACGCTTTATTAGAACAAAATACACTGAATCCGATTAACGATCCAGTCGAAAATAATATTTATGATATTGATGATGAATCGAAGATGTGTAATATTAATTCAAATTTCCCTCCAAAATATATCGATATTTGCAACTTGAAATTGATCAGTAATTATAAGAATAAAGCTAAACTGATTCTTTTGTCGAAATTTAAAAAGCAAACAGTCAAGTCGTTTTCATAAAAATAATCCAATCAAAACACTTTTTTACAAAAGCATTGATTTATTTTTATATTCTTTGCTGTTGTATTTACTATTAAAAGGTTAAATATGTTAAAGAGTTGAAATTGAATATATATAGTACAATATTTATTAAGAATGGTAGTGGATATTAAGTAGAATTAAATAAAAAACATGATTATATAGCATTTATTTATTGTTGTTTATGCTGAGGTTTATATATGGAATAAAATAAGGTATAAAGGTTTAGTTTTTTAATTGTGTTCTTTAAATAATACTTCTTCTAATACATTTGATAGGGAATCATATCACTACGCGTCCTGTAATAGAAATTCGAAAATTAGTGACTGATATTGAGTAGTATTTGAGAGGTTACTTGTCATTAACATTTCACCTAACATCTTGATTTTACTGATTAATGATATTGACTTATATCTATTAAAAAAACACTTGTTAACAAAGACTTTTGTTGCCACTTCCCATATAATGTCAATATTTGGTTTACAATTATAATTGTAGTCAATGTTAACTAAAATAAAAACAAAGCAGTTTACTCATTCGGTTCCTTTGTAAATCTCCAATAAACTTTATTTTTCAATGAAGTAAAACCAATCTACAAATAATCAAAACATAACACAAGATATACTTAAACCCTGTTATTCACTCTGAAATAAATATAACAACACTAATCATTAATCTTGAATTATTCACCTAATAGAAAACAAACAGTTTTTATTTAATTTAGATATTAGATAAATGCTTATTTATTTTATATGATGAGATTGTGTAACTATAAAGTCCCTTTGATTTTTATTAAAAGAGTACTGAGATGGTAATTTTTCCGAAATATAAAACGCAGGTCCAGGAGTTCGGAGACTATATTTATTTGTTTTCCATCTCGGAGTAGCTAAATAAAACAAGTCTGGCTTACCGTTATCATTACCAAGTAACTGCTTCAAACGAAGTCATTCTTTTTCTTCTTCAATTTTAAATCTAACTAGTTGAATATCCCCTTCAGTCTTCAATTTCTTTTTCGAGATATATTGAACAGGCTCCGGCTTTTTGTAAATACCAGAAATCACATCGTCAGTCTTATAAATATAAGCATTATCGTTCTTGTGATTTTGTACCAGTGTATACCTCGGATGTTCTTTCATATTATCCTTATCTGTGTTAATCATTTTCTTTACTTCATGGATAAATTGTTTGTTATATTTATCGTCTTCAATATCTAGAATCACTGGTTTTTTCTTTGGTTTAGTCGTTGTTTTGAAGTAATCGCACGGACCAGGATTATTAAGGAGATTCATATTAATCAATGAACTCGTGTTATCCGTAGATGTGGAGTTAAAATTTAATATTTTATTTTTATTTCTTCATATCCAATCATCGAATTTCGATGGCGAGTACGAAGCAGGTCCTGGAGTTGGCTGCTTTATCTTTTTAAATCTGTTCTCTCTTCCAAAATTTGTTTTTGTTTTTGATACATCATAGTTATTTGGATTCGTATTAGAATGTCATTTAAAATAGTTTCCTGGCCCTGGGATTATAGCATTAGTGTCTCTGAATCTATTTCATTTTGAAATGAACCCATTACCAAAGCCCTTCTTCGACAAAGAGCAATTTTTGTTATTATTATTGAGATTATATTGCCCAACCCCAGGAGTTTCAACCTGGTAGTTTTCTTCAAATCGTTCTGGTTCTTGATTGACTTTTTTCTCCAGTCAAAAGTTTTCATACGTTGAAGGAATACTTCCAAATGTAGCTTTGTTCATACTTGAAAAGGCAGCTCCTCGGTATAACTTTCCCTTCAATTTATTGTTTACATTTCACTCATTTGATTCTAGCATTTATTTATAAAAGTTAGATTAAATATATTGACGTTGAGAGATAAATATTCGATCAAATATTTACTTACAACCCCTAACACAATCTTCTATAATGTAAGAATTGTACTCTCAATGTATATTTGAAATAAAAATCATATTTTTAGATTCTTTTTATGATAATCTCACTCTGATTAGACAGGGACAACTTTGGGAATTTTTATAATACTATCAAAAATTAAAAAAATATGTGATTATTTCTGTTTTTATTATATTTATTATGAGCATTATCAGAACAGTTCTTTTAATTGAATACTTTTGATAGACAGGGAATAAAAGTGATTAACACTAATATAAATAATAAAGAATAAAATATTTTTTTTATTAGTAAGATATATATTTGTTTCGTTTCGTAATAAGCTGATAAGGGTAGTTTTTTTATATTAGTAACAGTAAACCCATGTGTCAAATATCCAAGAAAAATATATTTGATATAAATAAACATCCAAAGCTTCTCATTTGTTTTTTGCCTTTTTTTTCATTCCCTCTCCCAGTAGAATCTCTACTTCCCTTTTTGTTTATCATTCATTTTATTTGCATTACCATTCGACTTATAATTGAATTTCTTTAAATACTCATTCTTTAAAAGTTGAGTTTTTTGGTTGTATTAGACAATTGATAAAATAGAAGCAATAGAAATACCGTAAGTATTTATGATGATAAAACAATTATAAGGGTCTATTTAAATAATTTGCATTTAAGCTTATTGGACATGATAAAAAAGTATATCACATACTTTAATTATCGCTTTCTTCGTTATTACTTGTAATATCCCTGTTTAAAGTATTTGAATTATTATTTGGATCATCTATCATATGCACTATTTCCGCCATTGATTTAAAACTAGTAACCAACCATTCCCTGAAAAACCCTTGTAGTGCAACATGAAAAACTTTTTCCTGTTCATCAATGAATTCTGCTTCTTTTATCATTTTCTTTACTTTGGTATAATTATTAAACTTCCGCTCAATTACTTCTACATATCGTTTGGGAGTTAATTTATACGCCAACGGATCTTGAGTATCAAAGGGAACAACTCAAGAATTAAAGTTCTCGGGTTGTATAATAGTAATTTCCTCTTTTATATCGTGTCAAAATATTGGCGATGCAAAATTAATTGTCCCTTGATGCGTGAAATTTAATTGGATCTTTTCCAATATTTGATATCAATCAGAATATGTCACATTATGAGGACCTCAACTTAATCCCCGATTATCACCGAACAATATCGGCTCATTCGTTGCGAAAAAATATATTTGTGAATCAATCATATTAAACAGTCTGATTAAATTTGTAATTATACAAATATTGCAATTCACACATTTATTAATCGAGGTAATCTTATTCACAACAGCAACAACAATAGTACAGTTCGAACAATGCGATATTTTACAGTTTGATACAGATGTGTTTATATAAATATAACTATCAGCACATTCAGTGATTTTAATACTTTTATTAGTGCAATCGTTTTTAATCGTTACTACCTTAGTTCAATTCTTATACTCAACGTAATCTCTTTGTTCTTGCGGAGAAGAGGCAAACATGGACACAAGAAATTCATATACTATTTTCATATTAATCTTGGTCATTGAGGTACTGTTGTGGAAAAATGACGCGTATGAAGAAAACGAAAAACACGGTCGAACTAGTGAGTTATTGTCTTTAATATCAAATAAGAATTTTAATGTGTTAAATTCCATCACGTTTAAAGTTGTTTCTGCGTTGTGTATATCACTTGCGATGATTCGTAAGAAAAGAGTTAAGTTATTTTTTATAAAATTCACTATTGTTTCATATTCTGATTCCGGTTTTTCATTGCGGTAGGAACTCGAAGATATTCCTTTTGGTGACCATATTTGCGAACTTTGATAAATAAATGGGCTTTTATCACCTTTGTCGATATTTAAACTTCGTTTAGCTCTTTGAGTAAAAAATTGAAGGACAAAAAACAAACCGAAATACCTGACATCCGCCATAGTCTTGTTAAATGTCGATGTCTCGTATCTATTTGAGTTCGTGTTGCTATTACAATTTTCTACGTTATCAATATCGAATATTGTATACGTTTTAAATAATATATTTGCTTCTGTTTCTGATATGCCTTCTTCCTTTGCGCGGACTAGCCATTCTTTTAGTGGGAACTTAAAGTCGACTGCTGATCATACATGAAGTTTACGAAAAAGTTTTATTATTTTATTATCCTCTAATTTATGGTTTATTGGGTATATTCAATGGTCGAATCATTCTTGGCGAATATGGATTTTTGGTTTGTTTTCCATATTATTTGAAAATATTGAAATGATTTGATCGATTATATGAAATAAAATGATGGATGATGTGAAGAGAAAAAATGACAAATTGTTCCTTAGTTGTTGATACTGATAAAGGGAATGAGATACTATAAATGTATGTTGATTGATAAATCATTTTCTGTTGCGGTCAACATCCTGATTGATTTTATGTATTGTTGATATAAGTAATTCAAGGTTAAAAAATGGGAAACATTTAAAAGTATCTTGCTTTGGAATGAGAAAATAACTGACGAGTAAAGTCATATAATAAAGATAAAGATAGACAAAAGAAAGATAAATTACTAAGTGGATGAAAAGATTAATTAACTGAGGAAAACTAGAAGGACTTCTTATCTGAAGTCATTGTTTTTTATAGTTAATCATTGAAAAGAATAGGATTATTAAACGAGCCAAGGATTTGGGAAGAAGAGGAGGTGACAAGTCAAATAATGCGTTCAATGACTGAATGAAAAAATTTAAATCGAAATTAAAATTCACATTCATTTAAAAAAAAAATAATTACAACAATCTGAGCCTTGTTTACCTCAGAAGAAATATCAAAGTGCAGAACTTGTGATTATACTCTGAATGAGAGATATAACAAAAAAAGCTTCCAATATGAAACCAATATCTTTGATGAATGATCCAAAAAGCAAAAGAGACAAATTTTATCCTTATATGACTGATTTTTCGTAGGTTTTTTACGACTACGTTTATCTTGAAAAAAAACAACGAAGTTATGCTTAAATCCCCTTTGATTACCTCATAATGAATCATTTAAATGTATTCTTCTAATCAACTCCTCCTAGTTGTATTATGTTCTCATTTTTTTATTTTGCAGATTGAGAACTATTTATTACAATGTTTTTTGATTACATTATATATATTTATTAACTTCTTCACATTCCCCTTGTCTTTAAATTATCTATCAATTGAGTTTTACTTCCGTTTTTTCGATTTACCTTTTTTCCTCAATTTCACCGATATATCACTAGTTATCTGACAACTAAAATTCTTCCTCCTCATTTTTTCCTTGCTTTGACTCAAAACCATTTCACAATCATTACTCGATTTATCATTTCATCTAATATCAAAATTCGTCTGAGTTGTGCTTTTAAATCATTTTTTATAGTAATACGTCGTATTATAACACCTATTAAAATCATCAAAAACAAGCGGATTTATATCAATAACGCTTTGACTACAGCGAAATCCCCCTTGTCCTCAAACCGAATTATCTTGGTCATGATAGGTTATATTTAACGTTGTATTTTCATTGATGCTTTTATCGACTTTCATATATGGAAATAGTCCTTGAACTTTACTGGATAATAATTGTATCCTGCACTTATTTAATGAGTCATTATCACAATGTTGACTAAACGTTTTCTTTAGCAATTTAATATTTTTATTTTTTTTCATTTCTTCATATTTTTTTCTAAATGCATCTGTTTTTTGTTTCCGTATGTCACTACAGGAATATCGTCCGTAAGAGCGTGATAATCAAATATCTCAATCTTCATAGCATTCTTTACACCTATCGCTTTCAATCACGGTTTTATTCAATTGATTAGTGTTATGTTTTTTACCAATGAAACTTCCTTTAGTTAACTTATTGTTACTCTTAAAACAAGGACATTTGGGAATAGTTTTGTGTTTTGTCATTGAAATGTAATTTCGCAAAAGAGTCGAACTTTTCTTCAAGAATCTATTTTTGGTAAAATGCTTTGATTTGCTGGGTAAATAAGATGAAGACGCTCTTTCTTCTTTAGTAAAGGCTATTTCAGGGATAGTTTTATGAAATTGTGATAAAGAAATATGTTCTGATTCATTTGCTGACGACTGTGCCTTATAAACCTCCATTTGAAAATGTAAATCTCAAAATGCTTTTCTTTGGTTCAGCAAGAGATCACAAAGGATTTTTCGTTTACTACATAATATTTGGTTCTTTTTTTTCCTCATCCTCTCGTCCCGATTTATTCAAATATTTCAAATATGACTATTTACCTCATATATCAGCGCTTTATCGCTTGAGCATTTGACTGTGGCTATATAAGTATTCGTTATTTGAGATAGCTCAGTCAAGCCAATGATCTCATTATCTCCAAGATAATTCAATTTCATAGGAAATTCATTTATTATCAATGCTTCATAGAACGGAGTACTGATCAACTCCCTGTGCTTTTGTGGGATTGCACCTGCAATTCAATCCCCGTAACCTAATTCAGTTACAATTTCATCAATTTCTAGAATAGTTTTTGTGCAATTCACTTCAAATTCTCCTTGAACGACAAAATATATTTTAGTATCATCTTTATCGATTCACTGTCTTTCTTTAAACAAATATTCATTCTTCACCAGTTCTTTTTGGATAAAGCAAGGCGAATAAATATGAATCAGCTGGGTAGGAATGGTGTTCTTAAAGAGATTATTATTTACAATAAATGAAATTCTATTGATATTTATCTTGTCATTCCAACTCTTAAAGTTATTCATATACAACTTTTTATTCATCCACCCACAATAAGTATCATTAAAGTCCGCAATGGCACTGACACAGCTGATTGTTTTATTATGGTGGTGTTGAATAATGTCATCCATGTTCTCAGTGGAATAATGCATTGGTTCATTTTCTTTTTTGTTATCCGGAGGTGATAAGGAATGGCTGTTCGAGCAAATATCACCGAAAGACTCTCCTTTTCCTAAAGTGGTAATGTATCAGTATTTAATAATAGTTAATTTCTTTTTGTTTTCATCTTTCTTGATCTCCTTTAATGTCGGTGGGAGAATACGCTGGATATATCCTTCGTAGTTTAACTCCTGTGTTGGGTATTTTTCTTTTCATTCAATATCTTTATTCAATTCAATTAGTTTGTTATTATATTTATCGGATCATGTTTTTTTAAAATCCTCTGGCCATATGGTTTTAACTGTCAAGCATAACTCCTCCTGGATTCTGAATACCATGTCAATATCTTCCTGTCATTCAAACCCCCGAATATTTTCATCGTATATAGTATCATCATCGAATGTAAACTTATTTGACTGAACAAGATTCTTTTTCCGTTTGTGATGTAGATTCACCAGTCTCTCATTGTAAGAACAGTCCTTAATCGTGTGTCTTTGTTTCTTCGGTATCATACTGCGTGTTTTACCGAAGACCCTTTCTTTAATATGTTTGATTAGTGTATTATAGGCAGTCTTTATCCATTCATCGAAATTAAAAAAATTCAAGACAAAAACATTTTTGTTTAGCACTAACACTTCATTTAACATCCCCCATTCGTTATATCGTTTTCAACGAAGTAGATAAATAATGTATTCATCGCGACTTAAAAATACTTTTTCGTAATATGGGAATAAAATATTTATCTTTCCCTGATGGATGATATAGAATTTATCGACATAATCTCCGTATTTAAATAATACATCTCCTTGTTTATGTACTTCCGAATGGTATTCTTGCGATAATCTGCGGATTCACTGATTATTATTCCGATTTAAAATGAAATTGAAATCATTTGAGAAAGGATGAAGAGTTAGTATGTATTTGATTACCAGTTCGTTATCTTGCAAGGAATGAACGGAGTTTCATAGCGAGTGGATCTTCTCTGCAGATAGCGAAAGGTCTTTTTCGTTTAAATTGAAGTTATAATTTGAATTTCATTTATATCTATCAATGATTGATATTAAATGATTTATATTTATTTCTTTATGTCTCTTCCGTTGAGGTCTTTTAATCATACTTTCTGATTGTTGCTTAATTGTATTGGATATGAGTGAGATATTTGAAGAATCGATGTTTAATGTAAATGGGGAAACGCTTTTGCTTTGGGAATGTGTTGAGTATTTGCTTTTGTATTTGTTTTTTAAGATACTTGGGATTATCTCGTTTTGAGAAGTTTTATTTTTTAGATTTTGAATCATTTACTGTAATTGTTTGTTTTATTGTTTATGTTTGAGTTTAAGTATTTAGCTCAATAGCAGATAAAGGAATTTGTTATTATTCTTATTGTTATTTAATCTGAACTCTTACTATTAAGTGAAACCAGTATCAGTTATTAGAATATATGGACTACGTCTGTTTTGAAAGATAGCAGTAGTATGGTTAATTCATATGAGATATGGAAAACTACTGAAGGAAGCACAAGTAATAGAGAGTTGAAAAGATATCAGATCCCTTTTGAATCTCTCATCGTGGTTCATCGAAAAAAGGTTGGTCACAAAGCAGTTCAGAATTAGCTAAAAGGGAAATAATAAATGATATAAAATATCATTCATCCTGTGAGGTAATGTAAATTATCATTATAGTTTTTCTATTACGTTTACCTTTTTGGAAATCTTTTCTTGTTAAAATCCACTCTTGTCAGAATATTTCTTCTCGCCTATTATCATCGAAATTATATCCAAATTAAAAGACTATTTTCCTAAAACAAAGGTTTTCTGACTCAGTCGTTGTTTAGAGATTTTTTGTTTAGTTATAATGTATTGCAAGTTGGAGATAACGTCAATAAGAAGAAAGAATGAGGAAAAGCGAAAAGAACTACAACAAAATATAGCATCAATCCCAATCAAAACAAAACGATGTGAATGCGCTTGAATACAGGATAAATATGCATTGAACTAATATTATATTATTTTGACAGTTTATTGTGTTGAGCATCGGATTCTATTTCCTGTGAAATCAAGTTGCAAAAAAACACTTGAAAACTGCATTGTAAAGATTGCTTAAGTAAGAAGAACAAGTATTTTTACTAATACCATAAAAATAATCCTCAAATGTTCAAAAAATAATGCAGTCTGACCCAATAAAAACGTATATTGTCTGGGTAGTCAATGATAAGCGACCGCTACAATGTTCATAATAAAAACATAAGCAGAATTACTTAATATCTCTTAGATATATAAACAATAAAATAGTCTAAACAATAAATAAAATATAACATTTCATTAAAAACTGGTAATTTATACTGACGAATTATTAGAGAGACAAATCAAAAAAAAAACATAATTTATTAAAATTAATCTTTTGTGAAAACTTATGATTTGTTGCCAATACTAATAGATATTATTTCATCGCTTCACCTCGTTTAATCCTCACATTAAAATAATTTGATATTATTCCCACTTTCTTCTATCTTTCTTAATTATAATTGTTCATTGTTTAGCCATACCGTCAATTCACCTTCTTAGTACAATCAATAATTAGTAACTAATTAAGTTATTATTTATTATTCTGAGTTATTTATCCAAAATAAAATAATTATAATAAAAAAATGAACGATCAATCAAATAACAGCTTCATTGAATCGTTTCTTTATTTCGATTACATGAACGCCATTAATAATGGCCTAATTCAAGAAAGCATCATTCAAAGAATCAAAGAAGAAGATTTCTCCGATCAAGACAAACAAAATAACGACGAGACCAACCCCGAAGAACTCCAAGACAGATTCCAATTAGGAAACAAAATAGAAATCCTATCATTGATTCATTGCAACAGAGACCTTTTAATAAACTGTGATAGTTTTTACGAAGAAGAGTGTCAATGATCTCTTCTGAACTGGATATACGAAACTTGTCAAAAAGTGAAGAAAATTAAAGTCGATAATATAAGTGTAGGAGAGAAGACCAATATTGAAGTGTTATGAATAAATGTTTTAAATATTTTCGAGATTTTTCCCTTGAAACCTGAGGAACTAGTGCTACTTAATTACTTAGATAAGTTTAATAAAATTAAACGTATTGTAAAAAAGTGGAATATCCATATTAAGGATAAAATATCTAAAATAGTTAAATATTGGGGTAAGCTGGTACTCGCGCACGAAGAACAGGTAAGTAAAATTAACTTTCTAAGCAGTCAGAGGGATGGAGATAAAGCCTATAGTAACTCGGATTCGACTTCGAGAGGGGAGGATGACATTGAAACTAAAAAACTAAAAAAATTAAAAAGGGTTAACTGGAAACCTGATGAGACACTATGAGATATTGTGGAATATGTGAAGCATTAAATGCTTAAGCTTGAAGAAAAAAGAATAATTAAATAGTATATAGTTAGTTTATCTTATTATTATTATTATTATTAATTTTTAAGCAATATCAACAGTATTTTTTAATTCTTTTAATAATAACAATGACCTTGTTGGAAGCTTGTTCAAAACATAACTATTCTTCGTTTGAGGGTTTGGCGTTTGGCTATTGCTTTAATAAAGCCTTTACATTGATAATATGTTTTATTGATTAATAACGAGTTGATAATATTAATAAAAAAGAATAAATGTTAACTTAAAAAATATCGTATTAAATCTACGACTTATTTCAATATTTATCATCATCTAAGTGATATTCTCTATAGTTATTCCCTTCATAAATGTGCTTATAATTACCTCACGTAAAGGACGTATTCTCTCCAATTCCATTATGTTTTTTATACTCATCTGATACGCTAGAAGTATAATTAATACCACTGTTATTCAATCAACACTCATCTTTGAATCGTTTCTTGGCATCATAAACTCCTTCCCTATCCATGTATATATTTCAATTCCTAGCGTTCCCTTCAGTGGTCAAGTTATATTCATTATTAATTTCGGTTGATTTCGTTTTCTTCTGCTCTTTAAAATTATTACTTTCGCTTAATAACGACACATTATTCCCGCTCTTCAGTTCATCGTTTTCTCAACTTCTGATATGTTCATAAAGAACTTCCACTTCAACAAGAATGAAATTAAGGAAAGAACTGATCTTTTTTAATTTGCCTATTGAATTAGCGGACTTGATATCTTCAATGTGTCAAGCAATTATCTCATCATATGAGTTATTGTAGAGGTGATTACTCGGGATAATATTCTCCTGCTTTATTCTTTTTATGAACTCATTTATATTGGAAGCGATGGAATTCACTAATTTATTCTGATTCACTTGAGCGGTGTTCAAAGCGTAGATCTCGATTTCCGCCGCTTTAGATTTACTTTTCAGTGTTTCGACTTCGTTGATCGATGATTTATTTAAACAATTGAACTGATCTTGAGTTTTAAGGAGAGTTTGAATCTGAATATTATAATTATTATTTTGAACAATTCAAGAATTGTTCTTAATATTTAAATCATACGACGTTTTCACCTCTTGTCTAAGCTCAGCCAACACTTTTTCCAACGTATTATTCAATTCAAGATTACTGTTTTTTCATTCGTTGAAATCCTTTTTTATTTTACCCATTCTTTGAGTATAAGAAGCGATTTCCTCATTTTTTTCATTATTCTCTTTGAGTAATTTCTGGTAACTCCTATTAATATCTTCGATTTTATATTGCAAATTCTCAATTTCACCCTTCAAATTCTTTTCTTCATTCGCTTTTTCGAACATGTCTTTATCATATTTATCCTTCCAAAAATTAATTTCGTTATAAACATTGTTTTTCTCGTTTTTCACATTGTCTATTTCCTTGTTTCAGTAATCCTTTTCCATATTAATCTGTGAGAACACGCTCTTCAGCTCGTTGTTTTCTGCTTTCAGTTTCTGGGTTTCCAGATTCAAATCATTAAAATCGATTTTGTATTTTGATACTTCCGAGCGAAGATTGTTATTCTTGGTCAATAATTTTTCATTTTCATTTTGAAGCTCGTTTATCATGAATTTTCATTGTTCGTTGTCGACACGGATCACTTGGAGATTCGATGTAGAAAAGGCGATTTTTGTTTCGTGTTCTTGCTTCAGTTTCTCAACTGTGATTTTGTTTTCATTGATTTTCTCCATAAGAGATGTTATGATTTTATTCTTCTCTTCGAGAAGATTTTTTACATCTGTCGAAGGGACACTGTTACAAGGTTCGGGTGTATTTGTTTTTTGAGGAAGTATGTTGATGTTGGTGTTGATGTTGGGGTTATTACAATTCATGTTTAATTAAATATATAGATTTGAGAAAGTATGGAACTATTTAAATAAATTAATTGTAAATCTTATTATTATAAAATGGAAAACAATAATTAAAATATAAAATAAACTTGAAAGCTTCTTATCGCGCAATGACTGGTTATGGAAGTAAAAAAGGGAAGAAATATCAAAAAAGGAAATGTTAAATAATAAAAGGGAAAGCATTAAAAAGTGAATTAAAGAAGAAGGATATGATTATAAATTTAGAAGGGTAAGGCGAAGAAGTATTATTCAAGCAAAGTTGATCTTAGTTATAAACATCTCCTGGGCAAAAATGTATTAAATGACTCTAACAATATTGATATTGAACCAACTTTTCAAATAAACAATAACAAAGAAAACGATATATCTAACCTTTCGATTTTCATCTCAAAACGTTATATTTATTGTTATTCCAGGACACCGAACGACAAGTAATTGAAGAGTAGAAATAAAGTAATACAATGAATTAATATCTTCTTTTGTATGAATAATCCCAAATCGATCCAAATAGACCTCGATTGGGAAAGTACCTTTATATTATCATAAATTTCTCCAAAAAAGCATTATAAAATAATTAAAATGATTTCATATATAAAGCTTCCACTCAGCATTTCAGCATAATACGTCGGTATCAATAGTTAAAAAAATCTCTCATGTCATTGAGAGTTTGTTCGTAGTAATATACTTTATGACTTTCTATTTTTTCTTTAACCTCAGTAACAGTTTCTCGAACTATTCATCGTTGGTTGGTTTGTTCGCGTGTCATACGGTAATATCTTTGAATGATCGTAGCATATGCGTTCAACACTTCGTATTTCACCCGAGCGTATTTATTTATTTTATGTAGTGCAAAGAACAAACAAGGATATTTTAAATTCTTGATATGTAGGAATAATTTAATTATCTTCCTTCTTTTAACTTCTTTTCGAATCTGCTCGAAAGGGAACTGTCATAGACGCAACTTAAGTCAACACTTCGGTCGAAATTGTTTTTTCCTTTTCATTGGACTCGATCAGCTCTTAGCTCAACATTTTCGTAACCATCGCATAAAATAAATTCTCAAATTGATTTGATTTCTTAACACTGCAGATCAAATTGGTTTTCTTAAAACTCTTTTTTTTGTATTTAAATCATGCTGAGATTTCAAGAGTTTGTCTTTATTATTCGTCGAAGAGATTTTTAATTTGTTCATAACTTGACGTTTCGGGTGTTGTGATAAAGCAAGACAAAGCTGAGATCATTCCTGATACCCTGGCTTCCAAGTAGCCTCAATAGTAAATCTGAGAACTTTTGAGACCCTCGGTGTATTATTTTTAGGAGGTTTAGATTTTAATTTATTAAATGATTTACTGAGTTTATTATCATCTTTCATTTCATATTCGTTTGATCATTTATTGTATCAGCATTTTAATCAAGCATAAGATGTCGCATGAGTTTCACTTTTCGGGTAATACATATTGCACTGCTTTTGAATCAGTAGATTCTGTTCTGTTGAAGTTGATGCCTCACTTGTTTCTTTAACTATAGCTTTTTCAATTATTGTTTCTTTTATAATTACTTTTTCTTTTTTTTCATGCCCTTCAATGAGAAACTTATGAGGTGTTCCTATTGAATAATTGGACATTCTTTTCATGTTTTTCCATTTCATAAAGTAAGGATATAATTGATGATACTTTCTTCTGAGATACAACGCGGTTAATCTACGAGGGATATTTTTACTTTTATTGATATAATTAAATCAGGCAATCATAGACTTTCGCATGATGAATTCGTCCAGTATTTCCAAACCCTTTTTCATCTCCTCTTTTTCTCTCTGTTTTAGGCAACAAATTATATTTCTTAACACTGTTTCATACTTCTTCAACACTTGATTTTCGATTATTTTTTTCATAAGTAAAGCTCCCGTTTTCCTTTTCATTTTATTTAACTTCTCGTCCTTACTTGTTAATCTCCCTAATTTCTTCCTGCATAAATAAACCCGCCAATTACTTTGAATATTAATCACACTCTCATTTATAAGCTTACACAAAGAAAGAACCTTCTTCCACCATCGCTGGATTTTTATTGCGCATAGCAACATTTTCTTAGGTGAATAGACAAATGAACTGAAATCTTTTCCTCCTTTTTCAACGCATTCCGATTCAATTCTTGCTGTTTTGTTTTTCCTATAAAAATCAGTCGCAAAATCAACAACTCCTCCTCGATCATATCTCATTGCTCTTGTAATCTTAATATCATCCTCTAATTTTCTGTTTTTTAATAGTCAAGTAAAAGCGAGACTAATCGTTCTCCCTTTTCGTTGCTTGACTCAATTATCCAAATTTTTTGTTTTTGATGATTGTGTTTGATATACTTCACTAGTAGATTTAGTTTCATTTGTCTTAATCGTGTTCCACGATCTTGCCCGTTTATGTCCGTTTTTATCAATTATTATATAATGACTAATTTTAGGGGCTTTTGATCTCACTAACATTTGATTGGAATCGATACGAATATTCGACTTTGTGGCTATATTAACATTATCTTCATCTTTCTTCATGAGGTTCATTGTCTTACTGTCTGTAATGCATCAGTATCCATTTGGGCGTATTTTCGAAAAGAAGTCATTTTCCAAATTGGTAATCGAAGTCAATTTAGAGCTTTGAAAGTGAGCTGAGGATTTTGAGAGTTGAATTGTTTTTGTCTTTTGTTCTGGACTTTTTTGATTTTCAGTTGCTACTGAAGGGAACAGATTATGGGACCCAGAGACGGTGTTATTTGAAATCAAATGAAAGTATGGGTTTGATATTGAGACTTCCTTGATACTGTTACAAATCGGTTTTTTTGTGTTTTTATTCCTATCTGATGGACGTTGGCTATTGCATATTTGCATTTATAATTTAATTTTAAATGTTATATTAATCATTCTTTATTTGGGGATTGGGGATTGGGGATT
>JAWNBB010008596.1:0-11476 GCA_036325645.1 Balantidium ctenopharyngodoni
AATCCCCAATCCCCAATCCCCATCCCCATTTTAAATATCTCATACATAAAAGTCTAGTGAAACGTTGAAATAAATAATATCTTCGTTATTGTTGTTAATTTACCCAAGTTGTTAACATAATTGTTAATATGACTTTAATTAAAAACAATTTCAACATTGATGCTTCTTATTGGTATTTATCGATTACATCCTTCTCCTCGGATATAATTAATTATAATCTTTTTCTCTTTTCGATTCCCCTTTCCACCGCCAAAACACATCGTTAATTCATATTGACTCTTCACTTCGGAAAGTCAACTTACTTTCTATCAACCTCCTGTTCTCTTTCCATCATTACACCTTTAAACATTTAAATACTTTCCATCCTCTCCTACAGAACCCAACTCATCATCTCCAAATTACACCCATAACAAACCCATTTTACATCACATCGAGTTTCTCTAATCTCCACTCAGACGAGATTCTTCTGATACACTTCATTCAAATACCAGTTCCATCCGAAACTCCTCTCCTAATGAGCATTCCCTTCTCGATAAATCACCCATTTTGTTTCACTATCAAACAATCGAAATTTGCGTATTTATTTCTTAAATATATGCCATTCAATATATTTATCCTTTAATCTAAATATCATTTAAATACTAAAAATGACTTCTCAAAAAACAGTGTTCGCTCAAATCCCAAAGAGAACCCAAGTAAATCCAACGTGCTTCACACAACCTATTAATGAGATTAAAGAATCGAGTCAATTATTTTTACAAGATACAATAGATAAAATCAACAAGAAAACCCAAAACAACCAACTAAAAATGCCTTTACAGCCACAGCAAGGTCAAACCGCTCAAAAGCGCGGGTACAAAGAAATCCTTAATAATCCCCGAACACACCTCAGTTCGATAATTGAGGATCCAAATGAATCTCTTTATCAAAGCGCTATTCACGGCAACTGAAACAACTTCGCGAAAATAAACAATCACACTCGTGGCAACGATTTTCCTGGTGCAGACGCACTTAAGCACCAGTATGAAAAGAACGAGGAGACCAAAGCAAATTCATCATATTTAAATTTATTTATGAAAAACGACGAACTTCTAATACTGGAAGACGATATTCTTGCCAATCAAAATAGTAATTACAGCCCTTACTCATCCCGTCAGGAAACCGTTAAAACTAATACAATTTCTAGAAGTCCTTACCCAATGTATATAATAAAATCAAAGCAAAGTTACCCTGAAACCTTTTACCAAATCTTTAAAAAATCAAATTTCGACAAATCCTCCGAAAACTTCGAGTACACCAACATCCACGTATTTACTCCCCTGTACATTATCTACCTTATCAAAGGAAACACGCTCTATTTTTGGAATTATTTAACCAACACGACTATGGAATACACGGAAATCCCCGACGATATCTATCAAGTCCACATTACCTTCCCCAAGCCTGATATATTTAAAACCGATATTCATTACATCATGATCGTCGCCACTATCGATAAAATTTATATTCTTCTCCTTGTCACGAATTCCAAATCCATCTTCGAAATTCACAAATCTGATTTCATTATCAATAACAACCAAATCATCACTGCAATAACTTCGACTTCCTCAAATCGCATTTTCTTAGGAGGGAAAGACAATTACATTTGGGAGTTGGACTACTCTTTCTCGAAGAATATTTTCGGTTCGTATAATAACCGCGCTAAAAACAGTGTATCAACAGTCAACCCTGACTAGAGAAGTGAAACCCGTTCTCAAGTAAAAATACTTATTTTAATAAGCTTGCCGTGGACAACACCCGGCATTTACTCTACGCCGTTAAATATTACAGTAAAAACCAGGATTTGTTTAATAGAGACAGTGTGTATGATTCAAGTATATTTATCTTCGACTTAGGGTGCAATGATACCACCTGCGTCAAGATCGGTGAAATCGAACAGAAAACTATTTTTGAAAATTGCACGAGTAACCTCGACGTTTCTGATTATTACTCTAACACGAATAATTACATTATAACCGACGTTATCCCCTGAACCAGGAGTGAAATGAGGAAAAATCAATTTGTTATTGTTACTAAAAACGGAATGAAAGTGTTCGCGTCTTGCAACATGGAGGACGATATGTACACCGAGATAAAAAACGAACCTGAAATACAGTCGTTTGATACGAATATCATATATAGAAAAAATAAATGAAACGAGATGCATGTTCACGTTTAAGCAACTCCTCCAGTGCAGATCAGGGAAAACATGTCAAGTGGGTACGACGGTATTTATTATATCGATAAGAAAACCTTTTACTCTTACGTTAACGAGAAGGAAGGAAGAACGTGTGTCGATGTCATCGAGAATGATTTGGCGAATCTTGCGAGTAATCAAAACACTCATTTACTTAACCACACTTACAAAACGAAGTTAAGTTGCGAAATATTCAACAACATCATCTCGTTCAGTTCCAAAAAATCGTGATTTGCAATACATAAGCTACCAGAGCAGTTAAACGTGAAGGACCTTGAATTGAATACGCTGCTGAAAAGGAGTAATAACCCGGACTATTGATACCCGAATATTAATTTTTGAGACTCCGGGAAAGCTTGTTCATACACTTGTATGCATGAGCTAGGCACGCAATGATTCACATCTCCCGAGGAGTTTATGATTGTTTTATCAACCGAAGTACTTACGATAATACGCCTCCGACCGATTGATTTACTCGTGCAAGTTATCATCAAGGAGAAAACAAAGAAATTCAGGAATTACAATAACGGGAACATCAGCAACAACTTCAGCTTCAATCAAGACGATTTCATTTCATCGAATAACAACCCCAGCGGAGTAAGCTCGGAGTCGCCTTTATCCGATTTCGAAAACTTCTGAAATTACTACGGTGCATATGAAACCGCCTTTATGCTCCTGTTTATTATGACTAACAAAGACTTTGAGTTTTACAATAAACATATTTTCAGTCCTTCCAGCACCGATTTCAACGAGGAGTTTCAGTCTGATTATTATAAAATCAAAAACAACGATGAAATTACCAAAAACGCCAAGATGTACTTCTTCAAAATTATGGATATTTCCTTCTCAAATATGTCGAATTCTATTATGTCGCAGATGAACTACGTAGTATCACAGCAACAAAACATTGTCAACAACTTAAACTTTAATTATACTCCAGATGCGCTATTTAATTATTTTATCGGAAGTTCCCAGACAAGTTCCAATACGAAGGCGATTCAAAATTACATTACTTATTCTATGTATCTTTACATTACCAGATTGTGTCGCCTATTCTGGGAAGAGCCTATTTTCCGGAAAGTCAGGCTATTGACATACGATTACACTGAATACGAGTTGGACAATTCCGTGAAGTGACACCAACTGAATTATTGAAAAACAGTTTCATTAGTTTCAAAACCCATATCAAGGGCCATAAAGGGCAATTGCTTCAATCCGCGAATGAAATGGATGAAAAGGTGAAAAATTTAATCGTGACGACTCATAACAATATCAACGCTTTATTATATAGGAATACCTCACACACTAATAACACTCCTCCACATAATACAAGAACTAACAATTCCCATCTTTACCCGGGAGCCTTAATTAATAGCAATACTGGGAATAACCGCCTGAACAACACTTGAAAGACACTGAATAAAACCAAAATATACGATAATTACTTTTACTGCAACTTCACAAATATGGAAAGTGAGTATAATAATATCGTTTTAATATTGGATCGAATTATCGAACTCCTTCTCTTTGCGGAGATGATATACTTAAACCCGAAAATAAAAGAAAACTTGAAGCTTAATAACTTGGTTGACCTGTACTCACTGACGTTCAAAGATATTTTGTATAATAACTACCCCGCTTCGATCAAGCATTTAATTAGTGAGATATTCGAAAGCGTGTTGATAAACAGCGACGATGACTATACATTTATCACGAATAAATTCAATGAAATGGCGTTGACATATCCGAGTATCTTTAACGATGAGGATTTACAGTTCATCCGCGCGAAGATTCTACTGAAGGTATCCCAGAGTCACAAAGATGAGTTCAGTCGGAAAAATTGAATCACCAGCGCGGTGAAGTTAATGGTATCGAATCCTGAGAATATAAAACTTGAAAAAGTCATTGACATACTCAGTGAGAATAATGAATTGAAAGGTATTATTCAACTTTCCGTTGTAAAGGCGGTTGATTTAAGACGTCAAATCCCGCAGGATTTCAATTGGGAAACTAACTCGTGAAATAATTCTTATAATTCTGGGAATGTCAAGCCCTCAACACAAGTAACTCGAGATACGGATAACATTCAAATTATCAGCGATGAACTTAAAGAATGCATCTCTATAATATGAAAAATTCTATCTGAAATTATTAAAGCGATTTCAAATATCGGCAATAATGATTACTTTTACTTCGATGAAGAGACCCTGAAAACAATGCCAATTTATATTGAAAACTGACTCACAGAGCGTACCAAAGAGGAACTCGAGGCAATGCAAAATGAATGAATCGACACGATTTTAGAGCACGACGCTCAATTTATTCATTTTATCATATTCAATTTTTGAAAGAAAAAAGGAATGATTGAATACTGATACAAAATAAACAACAGATACGTCGAGGAGTACTTTAACTACCAGACAACACAAGGGAAGTCCTCTCCGAAGAGCTACACTGATTGATACCAGTTCTATAATTACTCGAACAACTATAAACAATCAATCCACGTACTTCTCCAAATCATAAACTATAAAAACGATAATTACAATCTCATCCAGGAGAACCCGGAATACTTCTTCAGTTTAAACGACAGAATCAAATACGTCGGGTTTCTGTGTCTAACGTTGAACAAGTATATTCAAAATACAAAGCTCGATAATCAAGAGAAAAATAAAAACACGCAACTATTAGAGAAAATAAAGGAGTGAAGGGAAACGCTAAAAATACAAAGCAACATAAAGAAATGGTTGGAAATGTCGTGTGATAAATTAGGGAAAACCGATGATGTACAAGGATATGAACAAGCAATAATGCAATTGGATTCGAGTATTTATACATTGGAGGAGCTGTATACCGTGTTTACAAAGGTGTTTAATATTTACGAGATAAACCTGGAAATATTCTTCGAAATGCTCCAACGGGATATTGAGATCCCGGAACAAGGAGCAATTGATAACATTACGGGTTTTTTCAATAGCATCAAACATGAGAAACTGTGGGACATCTGGCCGAACACGTGTTTCGTCTTTATCAATAAAATGTTGGTCACCTTCATTGAAATAAAAACGCCTTATAAATCGTTGTACAATATCATCGACACTTCCGATCGATTTGAAATTTATGATACGGTGATTCAAATAACTTATATCGTTGAAAATATCGAATTGATCAACAAGGAAATCATCTACAACACGAATACTTATTTAGAGGGAATTATCCCGAAATGAAGCTGGAAGTACGACACAGACACATACAATTTCTTTTGGTTTATCATTTACGTTAGGGATGTACTCAAGTTTCCGATGGAGTTTCTGTTGAATATTTACATCCGAACACAACAAAATATCGAGAATAAATGATACAGTGTTGAAAATAACCATCACGAACAGGGAGAAGCCTTTAGTGTTGAAACAAAAAACAGAGATTTACAGTTGTATTTCTTCCTATTGAAGCTATGCATCGTGCAGTTCCATTGCGAAAACGTGAAGAAATACTGCGATTTGGTAAGGAAAGGGAAGAAAAAAGATTGAACTCCGGAGATTGTCTATGATCACAACCAGATTATCAAAGGGAATTATAATCTTATTTTCAAGAGTTTACACACTTTCTTGAATAATCATAAGAACAGCATCGAGAATTGCGAGAGGAGGATAAAGAATATCGAAGATTATTTATTCTATGTTGAGAATTCTTATCATAGCATGATAGCGATGATTAAGGAAAATGAGAAATATGATTTAGAGTAGATTATGCTTTTTTATAACTTAACTATTAAACACGAATGATATGATATAAAGAGGTATAAAATAGGTTGATATCAAGAGAAATAATTATGATATTGATTTGTAAGTTGGGTTGGATTGATAGAAAAGAAAAGAGATCTAAGGGAGGAAGGGGAAACCTCAAATATGGAATGAAATAAAATTAGGAAGATATTGTTATTTTCAGGGTTGGTTAAGTTAAATACATAATAATTATAAATATTTAGATGAGGTTGTTTTTGAATTTTGATAAATAAGTTATGTCGGTGTACACTTTAATTCTTAGCTTAGGAGCATAGAATTTATTATTTTATTATCCATTGAATGACATTGTTTTAATGTTTTGTTAATAATATATTATCAAATATTGATATCATTGCGATTACAGATTTTTGTTGTTGTTAAGGATCAGTTCTCAGATTTAAATAGATTCGTAGATTCATGTAAGTGTTTCACATTAATTCAACTTCATTATCAATTGAATAAAATGTATTATTTATGCAATTACCCAAGCGCTTTTATTTTTACTTTTTTTGGTTCCTTGAGTAGTGTACATCGATTAACCTACTATCACAAATTAGTTTTGTTTATTTTTTGAATGGTTAATATTCCCTTTTTTCCCTCTTGCGCTTAATCATTTCCCTTTTTAATAAATTCAAACCCCCTAACACTAATACATAATCTATTCTCATTCAACCACGCATCCTTCCCAAGTCGAGTTACCCCTCCAAACCGCCCTTCCCCCAACTTATCAGTTTCTATACACTGTATTTATTATTTATAGATTTATATATAATATAATTACAATAAATGAACTATGAAGACAAAGCCGCTCAAAGCGACAACCCCGCTCAGTCAATCTCCCGTATGCAGTTAGCAAACTCAAAAAAACAAAATAACCAGGGCCCTTATATTCTTGGCGCAACTCTTGGTGAAGGTGCATTCGCTAAAGTAAAAGTCGCCACACAAATACACACACATGAGAAAACCGCTATAAAAATCCTTGATAAAACCCATTTATTCGAAGAAGAAAACGATATAAATCGTATCCGTAAAGAAATTAGCATTTTAAAAAAACTACGCCACAAGAACATCATCCAACTTTACGAGGTAATACAAAGTAAAAAGAAATTGTATATAGTGATGGAATACTGTGAAGGCGGTGAATGATTCGATTACATAGTCAAAAAGAAAAAGCTCGCCGAGATTGAAGCTTGTTTTATCTTCCAACAAATTATCAACGGCGTACAATATCTCCATGAACAGAATATTATCCACAGAGACTGAAAACCCGAGAATTGACTCCTCGATAAAAATATGAATATTAAGATCTCCGACTTTGGATTGAGTACATTCTTCGATAAATCTGCATTTTTGCAAACTCCCTGTGGGACACCGTCATATGCGCCTCCGGAGATGTTGAAGGGTGATGAATATAATGGTACCTTTTCTGATATTTGGTCATGTGGGATTATTTTATACGCGATGCTCTGCGGGTCCTTGCCCTTCGCGGAGAGTAAGGAAGATATTATATGCAATAAGATAATGACTCATGATTATGTGATACCAAAATATCTTTCGAAGGAAGCAAGGAGTTTATTGAATAATATACTGAAAATAAATCCGTTGGAAAGATATACCATTAAGGATATACTGAAAGATAAATGGTTTAATTGAATAAAGCCGCAAATGAAACCAGGGCTTTGCATCGGTGTCAACGAAGTCCCAATTGATGAAAACATTCTTGAGATGGTTGAAAAATACGGTTTCGAAAAGGAGAAATGCAGAGAAAATTTAAAGAATAATCGTTTCGATTGTATAACGTGTGTTTATTATTTATGCGTAAAAAAGCATGTTCGTAACGGTGGGGATAGTATCAGTAATCTTGACAGTCCTTTATTCGAGCGGTTTGTAAAAGGAAGATTAAATGTAATTAATTCGCTTGGAATAGGACATGAAAATAAGAGTGATAGTGATAACAGTAGTAGCAAAAGTAATGGTACAAACAGTGCCGAAGAGGACAATAATGATAATAATAATAATATTAATAATATTAATAATATTAATAATGATACAAATAATAATAATAATAATAATAATAATAATAATAATAATATGAGATGATAAAAAATGCGAGAACTCCCAAAGATTAAAAAGCATCAGAAATAGCATTTCCGAGGATTCCGTCAGCCTAACCCCTGCGGTAAATCAATCAAATAACAATAATAATAACAATAATATTAACAATAATGATAGAAAAAAAAGCATTAATAATCCACAACAACCATCCGTCACCAAAGCACAAAAACAAAATAATCAAGAAATAACCGTCACATCGAAACCAGCTACATCGGGATACCGTATTAAAACCAGTGAAAACAACTCTAATTCTCTTTCAAAACACAAAACTGCCAATACACAACCATACAAAGAATCAACAGAAAACAATAAAAATCGAAAAATGAAAACGAGAATAATAATAATAGTACCAATATTAAAAACCAAGGTAAAGATATGGTCAACTCCAATAGCAGATACGATAAAACCCGTGGGAAATTAAATATAACTCCAACACCGAAACTCGCCAAGGTGAATAACCAAACCTTTATCAACAATATTCGTATCACTAATATCAACAACAACCAGTCCCTGGTGATACCGAACAATAAAACAAGCAACATGTTTTCCGTGAATAACAATAACAGTTCCTTAAATAAAATCAAGAAAGAGATGGACAAAAAAACGAAAATCCAGAATCAAAACTTCACGAATTCCCGAAAGAAAAGCAATAAAAACAACCTCGTTCCAAAGATAACAGTACTCAAACCAAAGAAAAACAGTTTGGATACCAATAGTCAAACCTCAGCCTCAGCCATAATTGCGAACACGCAAACGTGAACGGTTTCCTCTCATATCCCAAAAGTGAAGGTTGATAAAGGGAATAAAATCATATCTACTATTGATATCTCATCATGAATCAAAAATAAACAAAAACAATATTCTTCATCCGTTGTAACAACCGCGACCTCCGCAAATAAAAGCCATAATATTATTCTATCACAAAACCAGAACCTCCAGAACATATCAACAATAACAGTTAACGACAAAGGTAAAAAACTAAGGGATGAGCCGCAAATATCAAGTAGATGATCGTTTAATAATTTATCACATGAGATTGGTATTGAGAAAAAGTAAATAGCAAGTCAAGTAAAGACATGTTGCTATTCCAAAATAAACAAAGCTTTATTCATACGATACCTCTCGCTTCAGATAATAACCAGGAACAGGCGAATTCGAAGAATGAACAAAGCGCATTTCAACAAAGACAAAATTATAAACGAAACAGGGCGGAAGCCATGGAAAGAACAGGAGCTCGAAGCATAAATCTTCCCTTTTCCCTTTGACGAGTTCCGTTGAGATAGGTATTTCGATGAAGATAGTGTATTAGATCAAGAAAAACCAGGTGAGGTTTTAGATTACATTGCAAAACAATGAGTTGCGAGTTCATTTTGTGGGAGTTTCCCTCTTCATTTAAACCAGGGAATTCAAAGGCGGTCAACCCCAATGCAAGATAGTGGCGTTGGTATCGAAGCCCACGGTGAAACCAAAAGGAAAATAAACAGCGATATCAATTTCCAACCGTATTCTCATATCAATATACCAAGTAACCACATCGTTGCATGCAATAGCTCATATAACAGCACGGGAAACACAAATAACATCCCCATGTCAACAATCTCCAACGGTAGCACCAAGGGCAACTATCCCGCAAGCAAGCACGTGAATTTCAACAGCAATATCAGCGATACTCAAAACACATCCAATAACAATTCTAATACCACGGATATTCCCATGTTCAAGACCTTGGTGAGTATTCTAAACCAAAAATACAAATCGTACATTTCCAAAGACCAGCTCGCGAGTATCAACGTGAACGATTATAACTCAATATCAAGTATTAAGAACAACAACCAAAGCCTCGTCCTCGAGCAAAACAATTTATCAAACGGTTTTACTCAAAACATCAAAAGTATCCCTGAACGAAACAATACAAAAATGATAACTTCAGCGGCGATTTATCAAATCACAGCAATAACAATTACAGCAATTTCACTGGTTCTGGGAACAGCCTCAACTGAGAGGGAAACACCCACTACAATAAGTTTTTAGATATTTCCACGAATTATAACCCTTATTTAGACTCTCACGGTGAAAGCTCAGTTGAAAGGAGTTTAAGTATCCAATCAAAGGAATTACGGAATTTTTCCTTTAGTCCAGAATCGAAATGAGTGATGAATAACACATGAAATACGAGCTTAAACGGATGAAATAGCAGTCAGAGTGTAAATAAGGTAAATAACATCGCAATTATATCCGAAGATGAAGAGTATAAAATCAAGGAAAAGAATAAGTTTAATAACCTTAAGAAAATAAGGAACTACGGCGAGAAGAAGGTGACAATTAATTTATCTATGGTGAGTAGTTCCACAAATAAAATGGATTCAAATGGAAATGGGAATATGACTCCAATGAATAGTAGTGGTAATAATATAAAAACATCAGGAGTTTAAATAAGAAAAAAAAGGGGTTGTATTAGATGAACATGGCGATTTGAAATAGGAAGAGTATGTTTAGTTGGGATGCTGTGTATGCTATTTAGATATTATTTATATATTGTATTTATTATTATAGGATTAAATAATTTAATTAATTACAAAAAGAAAGAGATTTGTTACGGAAGGGAAGAGTTAGGGATATAAATAATGAGAAAAATGAAGTGTGAGGGGTTGAAAAGTTAGGGAGGTGTGATACAATTATTTAGTTGCGAATGCGGTATGTTATTGTTATTGGTGTTTTTGTTGGTTGATCTTTGGGAATTAAATGAAGGAGGTTCATTAAATTATTTTATTAGAACTTGTTTAATCTAAGGTTTATGATAGGAAGGGAATCAAAGGATTATAATTGTAATTAGTTAAGTAAATTAATATTTTAATGGTATGGTGATTCTCTTTGATTGCATAGATGAGGAAGATAAATTAGTTTGAAAGTACGAATAAATAAAGATGATGATGATGAGGAGGAGATAAAAGAGAGATTGTAAAAGAAGGAAATAAAAGTAATTACAACGACAATGTCTTTGATAAATCTCATTCATTTTTTAAATATCTTAATATCCTTTTTGTTTTTGTTTATGGTGCTGATTTTGCTTGAAATCTGAAACATTTGATATTAATATTTTTAATATCACTGTAACATTCATCATTTTTAGATTTCTTTGTTTTGAATTGATTGTTTTGAAATGATGGTTTGTTGATTAAATGTTGATGTTTTGTTTTGTTTTTGTTTTTGTTTTTTTGGTTGATCTTTCTTCATACTCGCCGTGGTTCATAGCTTTTATTTTTTATTTACTTAATAAATTACAAGATCAATTTGTTTTTATATTTACAACGAAAACATTGGGGATTGGGGATTGGGGATT